>JBAKBP010014256.1:0-59765 GCA_037953745.1 Lithodes maja | reverse complement strand
CTGTGTTGCGAGTGAGGGCTTTTGCCTGTGCCACCCAACACTGTGCTATCTCATTTGCTTGACTTTGAGAGGATCGCCAGGAGAGAACCAGATACTAGTGATCTGGATCTCTCAAGAGAGCATCCCGTCAATTACCGTAATTTGGCCGCACAGTCTTAAGGACCTCGCTAGGCTACGAGCCGCTTGCTCAGCCATTGTCTCTTAACCTTAGATATCCCAGCTAGACTTTGCTCGACCAGCAGATACAGTATAGTATTGAAGCTTCTCCTTATGTATATTATTGTTTAAGCACTATTGATTTCATGTGTGGCACGCTTAGCTACTTCAGAGATTAGTGGCCCACGAGCACAATCTTAGTAGGCTATTGCCAGTGCATTGTCGGAGTACTTCTTCTTAATGTTTGCCATATCCTATTGCTTATTCTTATAATTCTTCTTATGTCAATTTAAAGCCTTTAATTACCAGTGAGTTATTCATTAAATTGCTGTTCAAAATCCGATACTTACTTCTTATGAGTATTCGAGAAGCATCTAACTTATCAGAAGATTCCTTGCTTGATGCTCGAGGACTATTGTTTAACGTAACGTAATAGTGCCGATCCGAAGTAGAGGGTGGAGGACTTCTTAAGTTCTTAGTTCAAGGGTGGATTACTTCGGCTTCGGCCAACACTATTCTTTAGTGTTGTAGTACTTTCTTCTTTGTTTGATTGTTGACCAGACTAGATAACTCCCGTCTTGTTATTAGTCTGTTGTGTGAAACGCTAGTACCGAGTTCTTGTATACCCCGTTATAGCAGATAGAACTCTGGAGGGTAGTGGCGTTTTTTGTTCGGCTGGCAGTACTCTGGGGTTGGGATCGTGTGTTTCCGTTGTGGCAGCGAGCCATACTCGAGTCCTGTGTAAGAGCCCTAGTGTACCCGAGTGCCCGGTCGTAACAATCCCCATCCCCCTGTTACTCCTTAACGTGTTTACCCAACAACTCACATGAATAATTTCCCTTTGATTGACATTGATGTGCTTTACTTGTTTTTTAGAAGCGTTCTCTCTCTCTCTCTCTCTCTCTCTCTCTCTCTCTCTCTCTCTCTCTCTCTCTCTCTCTCTCTCTCTCTCTCTCTCTCTCTCTCTCTCTCTCTCTCTCTCTCTCTCTGTGTGTGTGTGATATAATAGTTGCAGAGAGAGTGAGAGTGAGTTAGTGTGTCTGTTTTCTGCGTGTGTGTGTGTGTGTGTGTGTGTGTGTGTGTGTGATATAAAACGGTTGCAGAGAGAGTTAGTGTGTCTGTGTTGTCTATGTGTGTGTGTGAGAGAGAGAGAGATAGAGAGAGACGAACTGAAACGAGAAGAGACCAGGGTTGAATTTATGTAAACAAAGAACATAATGTTGTGTACAAAAATAGCTCTTCACAGAATAACACAAAGGCATAAAATGAACAGACAATTCCGCGAAAAAAGAATCCAGTTATATGCTAACCTTCTAAAGAGCATCACACATCTCGGCACATGATCGATGTTAGTTATAGATATCAATTCAGGCTATAAGGAGGTTGGAGTTGTAGACATCGATATTTAGCAGAATTGCCAGTTGATATGCAGTTGTAGTGCATTTATAAACACATTATAAATTCCATCAGAAAACTACATTATTATTGCATGTTTACGGCTCCAACTTTTTTGTAACCTGAAACTCGCCATTGGTCATTTAAGTGGGTTAATTAATAACGAGTCAATCCTATTACCTCTGTTCCGTCTGTAGTTAATATAATATAATAACAGATTACCTCTATTAAATATGCAAATCTGACCTACGAAACCATTCTGAAATATATATTGCCTTTATTTGTCCTCGTCCGCCCTAGCATATCTAATTGTAATAATCTTATACGATATTCATACTCACAGGATCTGATAGAGGTATTTTCGTAGCGGTGGGATATTAGCTATTTATAAACAAAATCTCGGAATCTTCGTTCATTCTTTTATCTTTGGTATTACTCCCATTTTTTCGCAGTTATTTAGATTTTGCTTAGTCCTCCCTTTCTTCTTTGTGAAACTCTCGCTTTAATGTTATTCACTTTGACCCTTTGAAGATTATGATGCTTTTTGACAGTTTATTCTAGCCATCTTTACTAGATTGTATAGAGTTTAGGAAGGATCTGTGGGAATTATAGGGACAAAGACTGTCTCAATTAATTCTCCGACTTCCATATACTTTTCCTAATTCGAAATAAACTCGTCTAATAGTATCGAGAGAGAAAAAATGCGTAATTAGAGGTTACGATTTCTGCCCAACCTAGAATGGACGGACTATAGTAATAACGCACCTGGCTATAGTAATAACGCACCTGGCTATAGTAATAACGCACCTGGCTATAGTAATAACGCACCTGGCTATAGTAATAACGCACCTGGCTATAGTAATAACGCACCTGGCTATAGTAATAACGCACCTGGACCCATGGATAGGGTAAATTTGGTTAGGTTAGGTAAAGATAGCATAGATTTGGTTAGGGCAAGTCAAATTAGGCTAAGATAACCAAAACTGTGAAGCACCACGGCAAGCTCAGATATTTCGCAAGAGTCATGGATTTGGCTGGTCCCTGTTATAAAACCCCGGTGAATGGCCGATCACTTCATTCACAAAGTTTGGCCTCTTATTGTTATTCATGTTGAGGGTATGGTGGGTGGGTGAGTGTGGGGGGGGGGGGGTGAGAGAGAGAGAGTGTGTGTGTGTGTGTGTTTGTGTGTAGTAATGTTATATTGTAGTGGTTCAGGTATGTGTGTATGTGTGCGCTGTATTTACCTAATTGTATTTACCTAATTGTAGTTTACAGGAGTTGAGCTAAGCTCGTGTTGTCCCGTCTCTCAGTCTACTTTTTATCCAATTTTTTCTTGAAAATATGGATATTCCTTGCCCCTACCACCTCCTCCTCCAGCCCATTCCATTTGTCAATACATCTATAGGGGAAGCTAAACTTCCTGATATCGTTCTTGCAGGTAGGTCTTTTTACTTTGTAGCTGTGGCCTCTAGTTATTCCTGTATCCATAATTAATATATCCTCCCTATCCAGCCTCTCCAGCCCCCGGGTGCATTTGTACATCATTATCATGTCTCCCCTCTCTCTCCTCTCTTTTAGACTCGGTAGATTTAATTTGTCTAGCCTCCCTTCATATGGCAGTTCTCTGAGACTTGGAACCAATCTAGTAACTGCTCTCTGGATTCTTTCTAACTTGTGAATATGCTTCTTTAGATGCGGGGACCACACACTGCTGCATACTCCAATCTTGGTCTAATCATACTCTTCATAATTTTCGCTACCATGGTCTCATCCAAGTAGTTCAGAGCAACTTTCATATTCCCGGCCATTGCATACATTCCGCTAAAGAGCTTGTTAATATGTTTCTCTGGTGACAAATTATCTTGTATAATCAACCCTAAATCCTTTTCTTTTTCGGCCTTGCTAATTATATTATCTCCCATCCTGTACTCCCAATTTTGGTCTATTCACACTTCTTCCCATATTTAACACATGGCATTTACTTATATTAAATTTCATTTTCCACTTGGTGCTCCATTCGTATATTTTATCTAAATCCCCTTGCAGCTCCTCACAACTACTTTTATTTGTTATTTGTCTCATAATTTTTACGTCATCTGCAAACATTGACATGTAGGAGTTTATGCCTATCGGCAGGTCATTCACGTACATAAGGAACATGAGAGGTGCCAACACAGATCCCTGCGGCACACCACTCTCAACTTTCCGCCACGATGAGTAAGTTCCTCTAATGTTGGTCCTCATTTCCCTATCTGTTAAATAGCTCTCCATCCATTTCAGCAAACTCCCCCTGACACATCCTAGCGTCTCAAGCTTAGATAACAATCTCTTATGTGGTACCTTATCGAATGCTTTGGAAAGGTCTAAGTAGACGCAGTCCACCCATCCGCCTCTTTCTTGGAGTACATCTATCACCCTACTGTAATAACATAGCAAACTGGTAACACAAGATGTCCCTTCTCTGAATCCAAATTGCTTTGGTGTTATTATCTTCTTTCTCTCCAACATTTTCATCCATCTCTTCCTAATTAGCTTTTCACAAATCTTGCATACAATACTAGTAAGTGAAACTGGTCTATAGTTTAGAGGGTCCCCAGGGTTTCCATTCTTGTATATCGGAATGATATTAGCTCTTTTCCATTCAACAGGAACCTGTCCTTTATCTAAGGAAGCTTGAATTATGTCCCTCACTGGCTCCACTAATTGCTCTGCACACTCCTTTAAAACCCAGGCAGACACTTCATCCGGTCCCATAGCTTTCCTTACTTCAAGTCCTCTCATCGCAGATAACAGCTCATCTCTAGTTATTTCAATCTTACTAAGACCACTCTCCAGTACTCCCGCCTGTGGTTCGTCAAAACCTTCCTCTCTAGTAAAAACTGACCCCAATTTGTTATTCATTACCTCGCACATGTCCGATACATTTTCATACGTCCTAGCATCAACTCTTAATTTAGTAATTTGTTTCTTTACCTTCAACTTACTGTTTATATATTTATAAAATAATCTAGGATCACTTTCACATTTATTTACTATGTTCTTCTCATAGTTCATTTTCACTTGCCTAATTATGTTAACATATCTATTCCTCTCCTGTTTATATTTATTCCGATTACTCTCAGTGTTCCTTCTTCTTAATCTAGCCCAAGCTGCATCACGCCTACCCAAAGCTCTTTTGCATTTCAAATTAAACCAATCTTTCTGCTTAGTACAATTTCCAGTTTTATATCTTGGGACAAACAGATTGGTTCCTACTCTATACATTTCGAGGAATCTACTATATTTACCTTGTACCTTGTCCTTCAAAATAAGATCCCAATCTACTCCCTCTAAATATCTTTTCAAGGATACATAATCAGCTTTAATATAATTTAATCTGTCATTTATGTAGCTATTGTCTAATCTATTGGCATTACTCGAGGTCAACTTCCATTTTAGTAATAGGTGATCACTTTTACCTACAGGACATAGATAGTTTATATCACTAATTTCGTGAGGATCCTTTGTAAAAATCAGATCGAGTTAAGAAGGTTCGTTATTACCCCTCATTCTTGTATTTTCCTTCACATGTTGTGCAAGTACATTTTCCGTAACCAACTCCACTAGCCGACTTCCCCAAGATCTCTGATTTGGCCCTGCATCTCCCGATGCCCAATCAACCTCACTACAGTTGAAATCTCCTACCAAGATCAATCGATTCTTCCTTAAAAGCAATCTTCTGAACGACTGAATCATATCCTCGACCATCTCCTCAAACTCCAACTCCCTCCATGCTCTGGTCTTTGGTGGCATGTAAGCTACTGCTATGTCTAGCTTTTTTCCTTCTATATCATTGAGTTCAACTGCCATTATTTCTGCCCTGTCATTATTTAACTCCACTTGCTTTGCTGTCATAGGGTTCTTAACTAATACTGCCACTCCACCTCCCCTTTTTCCCTTTCTATCATATCTCCATATATTATATCCTTCACTAAACACTATATTGCTGTCAAAGTCCTGGTTCAGCTTTGTCTCCGTCAAACAGACTATCTGTGGTTGATCCTTTCTTAATATATCATCCAATTCTACCTTTTTACTGTTTATTCCATCTATATTAGTGTAGTAGCACAGTATATTGGAATCCTCCTCCTTGTTTCTCTTCCCTCCCTGCCTCCTATCAGGTTCACCTCCTCCTCCATCCCCTCCCTGACCTACCTCCACATTCCCTGCTATTTCTATTCTCCTCCCCCTCCCCCCCCCCCCCCCCCCCCCCCCTCCACAATCTCCCGCCCCTCCCTCACCATCTCTCCGTCCTCGGGCTGATCCACTACCTGACTCACCGTCTCCATCCCCTGCTCCTCCCTCACCATCTCTCTGTCTTCGGTTTGATCCACGACCTGACGCACTGTCTCTATCTCCTGCTCCTTCCTCACTATCTCCTTGTCCCCGATTTGATCCACTACCTGACTCACTGTCTCCTTGTTCATTTCTCCTCGTATTTTCCGTTCTTTCTGACTCTGAGTGTACCACTTCTTTAGTTTCCCTTCCTTTACTCTCCAAAAAAAAAATCCTTTTCTCCTCATCTGACAATTTTCGATTTTCATCGTCAGCCCTTGCTTGAACTTCTCAACTTTTCCCTTTCCTCTATGCTTAAGTCCTTTTTCACCCTAATATGTTTCATTCCAGTACAACTATTTAGCCTCCAGCTTACAATGGTTAATGCTTCAACCACTGACCTAGATTTAAACTCTGCTTTTATCGGTCTCATCTCACCCTTTTTATATCTTCCTAGCCGTCTTACTTCGTCCAGTTCTTTCCCCCAATCACAGCCTTCGTCTAGACACTCCAATATTTTCTTTACTTTGTCCTCATCCCTTCCCCTTCTTTCCCTCATATCTGCTAAATGTTCTTCAATGTCTCCAAAAATTATTATGCTTTTACCTCTATCTACTGTTTCCCTCACTACCTTTTCCTTGCTCTTCAAAACCTGCACTACATTCTTCTCAAACTCTCTTTTCTCTTTTTCTCTCTCTTCCACCTGCTCCTTCATGATTTCTTCCAATGCATCCACCTTAGCATTCCCCACCCTTGTCCACTCATTTTTCTCCTCGCTTATTACTCCCTTTACTTTCTCACTTAAATGGCCCTCATACTCCTTTAGCTGCTCCTTGAGTGCCATGTTCTCTGCCTCCAGCTCATCTACTTTCCTTATCACAGCATCTAGGTTAGCAATTAATTGCCCATCTGCAGTTGCTACTGAACTGGCTCCACATATTTCTGTCAGTGACTCCACCTTCACACCTATATCTCTCCTCCAATTCTCCATAACTCCCTTCCATCTCAACAGACCCATCATCTGTCTCTTCACCACAGTCAATTGATCCTCCACTTCATTACCCTCTGCCAGAAATCCCTCAAATTCATAGCTCTCTGCATCTCCCAATAAACTCTGCCTCCGTTTGCCATGGCCGGCCATTGTTTATATTTATGTAGCCTACAGTTAAAAATATACAAAACACTTAATAAAATTACAGTAAAATTAAACTACTACCTGGGATAAACCCAGGTAGCGCCGCCCCCGTTTGTGTCACCCTATCTTGAAAAAAGAATAAATGGAAAAAATAAATAGAAATGGGTGTTTGCGAGGTCACCACGAGCAGGTGGGGTACGACTTGATTACCTTCCTAAGAAGGTAACCCAACCGAGGTGTCGCAAGTACTAGGCAAAGATGAAATTGAAAACTTTAACCGTGTTTTGGGCCTTCAGCAGTAGCAGATACGTCACTCGGAAAGCTAAACCTCATTGGTTACGACACTGCCACTGCGCAAAGCAGTGTAAGTGTTTGAATGCGATTGTGGTTGGCTGCGTGTGTGTGTGTGTGTGTGTGCGTTGATTTTGTGACTGACCGTATCATTGTATGTAGGTATTGTGTAAACATCTATCACGTAATATATAATTTCCTGTTTAAAGCGGGTTACTAATGTATTTCCTGTTCCCTGGCAATGTTTTACGTTAATGTGCTAACTCATATTTATTTGACTAGAATTATGTGTAACAAGATTGCATATGTGTGTGTACTTACTCTAGTTGTATTTACTCTAGTTGTATTGCGGGAGTGAGCATGCTCGTTATTTCCCGCCTCCTATATGTGTAGGTGTTATATGTATCTTTGGAATGGCTGTGTATGTGTGTGTAGTCTGTATTTTTAGCCAATTGGCGACATCGGAAACGAAGGCTTAGGGTGGATCTGTGTGGTACCATTCTCACTATAGACGGTACCGTCTCGCCCGAAGGCTTAGGTAGCCATCAGCTTAGGTGAACCATATGATACCCATCTCGCCTTGTACCATTTTTGCCAACCCCAGATGGGACGTCACAACGTTGTCCACTTATTCCAGGTACCTATTTACAGCTAGGTGAACTGAGGCTAACACATGAAAGGAGACAAGCCCAATTTGTCTCCGCCCGGCCGGGGATTGAACCCCCGACCCCTCGTGTGTGAGACGAGAGCTCTACCTACTAGGCTACGGGCTGTGTGTGTGTGTGTGTGTGTATGTTTGTCTGTGCATATGTGTGTGTGTGTGTGTGTGTTGTTACGATCCAGGTTCTCAAAGACACAGGGCTCTTCAACATTGGACTAGATAATGGCAAAATGCAACAACGGTAACACTAGATCCAACCCCTGCCTTAAACACTGGAAAACAAAACACCATTACCGCCCTGAGTCGTGCCTGGACAACGAGGTATCCTATGACTCGGTAACTGGTGCACACACACTAGGCTGACGCTCGATGAAACAGCCTATTCTCAAACAGTAAAAGATTACTCGATTAGGTTACACAAAGAAAAGATAGTTAACGTGATTAATTAACGTTACGGTAGATACTCAAATAACTGGCACTCCTGTATTAAAGAAAGTGCAATGCTAGTCCTGCAACATCAACTGGAAACTTCTGAAATAAGTCTGATGCTGGGAAGATGTTCATAAAGAATCTTGAACAATTATAATGCAGAATACGGTCACAATAAATACTAGGACATAATAGTAATAATAGGCAGGCGAATAATAAAGACTGCGCAAAGGTAGTAATGCTCGACAACTAAAGAAATGTTTCGTGACACAACGCAACAGCCTACTAGGGTTGTGCAACTCAACAACAACCTCGGCTCAAAAGTGCAGTGAATAATAATGTTGCATACATATAATAATGGGGGCTTATCTCTAACCAGTGTCTGCTCAGTTAATAAAGTCTAGCTGGGGTATCAAGGCAGGGCAACAATGGGTGAGCATGCGGCTCGTAGCCTAACGTTGTCCGAAGGTGGTATAATGAAGATTACGTTATATGACGGGGATGCTCTCTTGATAAATCTAGGTCTCTAGTACCTAGCTCTATCCTGGCGATCCCTCAGAAGTCAACACAAAGAGGCAGCACTATGTTGTGAGGGATAGGCTATGGCCCTCTCACACCACAGCGCTGTGCTCGCAAAGTAAACCCACCCGAAGACAACTTAGGCTCCCACAGTACCTGTCGATGTCGTGCAGGGCTTAGCTTACACTGCACACATCGGAGACAACGACACAGTAACCTTACCCCTAGTCTAGCTTTAGATAACCAAGCAGAATCACTCAACACCTTGCCAGGGAGACATATACCGGTCTACAACCTTCCCGAGAGAGGACACATACGGAAAAGTCCGTCTCTCTAACCTCAATAAAGCATAATACCTCCTTAACCTAATACATGGAAATATCTGAGAGCTTCGCGTACAATACGACTGGTCGACGGTGAACGTCTATGCTGAAACCAGAAGGGATGTTGAGTTTAATAAAGATTAGAGAATGAGAAAGGAGAAGTCGAGAGAGAGAAATAGTATGCAAAGTGGCGAGTATGGGGGACAGAATTGCAAAGGATGTAGGCGATACGCGTGTCAGGCAAGCTCTGAGCTGGTAAAGAACACGAGGCCGCGATGGGAAGGGACTAGTTGACCACCCGGCCGCCAACGCCGTCAGCGCCCAAGCGAGCCGCGTCATAGCTCACCCCGCTGCCAGGTGTACTCCCTCACCCTCTCTCGCTCGCCTCCCACACAAGCAACATTTATATTATAGCGAATATAAAATATAAGGCGCGGTCACAGACCAAAACAAAGACCATTTCTAGACTGTCTGTGGCAACACGACACTAATTAAATAAAGCAGATCATTCTAGGACAACTGTAGCCCATCCCCCCATCCTGGCGAGCGCTAGCGAGCTGCAATGCCCCACGCAACCATTCTGCTAACGCCAGGAGGCGTGTGTGTGTATGTTTGTATGTGTGTGTGTGTGTGTGTGTGTGTGTGTGTGTGTGTGTGTGTGCTTACGCAGCGTATATATTTGCACATCACGGAGTATGTTTACCCGTGGCCCCGTAAAAGTACCTACCACCGAGTATATTATTGGATACGTGTAGAACGTCAACACTCTCGGTAAGAGGAGGGGGTCACCGGTTTTGTTTATCTTTCTCTCCTGTTCTCTCTTTCTCTGGCTTGTATCCATTCGGCCCCATTCAGCCAACTGTTTTAAGACGTTGATCCCCATCCAGGTGTCGATTTCTTCCTGGCGAGCGATAGCGAGCCAGCATTGTATGGAGAAATCCGGCTTCGAGAAATTTTTCTATCGAAAAATGTACAAATTTAGCTTGCTGTCAAAACAAAAATATATATATGCTAGCTCGCTACCGCTCGCCAGGAAGATATTGACACCTGGATAGGGGTAAACGTCTTAAAACAGCAGGCTGAATGGGGCCGAATGGATACAAGCCAAAGAGAGAGGGAGAGAAAGATAAACAAAAAAGTGAGGTGGGCTCCCTTAATCTGTGTAAAAATAATCGGAGCTGAAAGAGGGGTATCACACCGTACACTTTTCACCCTCAATTTGTCTCCATTTATTTTGTTTTCCCATTTGCACTGGCATCGGAAAGTAGACGAAAGATGGATTAACTCTTTGAAGATCATAACGCGTTTTGACAGTTTAATCTGGCTCTTATTTGACGATTATATGCAGCTTAAGGGGAGATATCGACTTGAGGGATTTTTTTCTGGACCCCTTTCTCCCTCATGTTTAGCCCCATTGCTTTTGAAGTTTTAAGACGTTTGGCGATTTTAAGAAGTTTCACCCCATTTATGTCACTTTTAAGACCTTTCGTCCCATTTAGGTGTCGATTTTTTCCTGGCGAGCGATAGCGAGCCTGTAATTTAAGAGGAACCGGCCTTCGGCCGGGACATTTTTCTACCGAAAAATGTACAAATTTATCTTGAAAGGTGGTCAAGGGGGTGTAATTTCAAGCTTGATGGAAGTCTAGGAAACACACTAAAAACCTCCCCTTAAGAAGGATTTAGTCCAGTCTGAATAAAATAGTCTAATGATAGCCAGAAAACAGAAAAGACATGCGTATTGTATCTTGAAAGGGTTAATTTAGGTGACAGACTTATTTTGATAAGTTTACCCATAAGCTGCCAGACCAGTGTTGATGAAAAAGGCTTAACCCCCTTTCTACCATGACACCTCTTTACCTTCGATGCTGGCTACAACTGGAAGATGTTATGCAGTTTAAGAATTACCTATGCTATTCAGAGGGTTTATTGGGATACTTTTTTACCATTGTGAGTCCTAGAGGTTGAGCATAAGGTACGGAAAATCGTCTAATGGTAACCGGAAGATGATGAAAACGTCGTCATGGTGCTGAATTAAGAAACATGTGCTTGTGGAGTACCGGCTTAACCCATATAGTACCGGGGATGGCCTTCCCATCATATGTCAGGCACTATTAGACGATTCTATTAAGGGGAGGTTTTTAGTGCGTTTCCTAGACTTCCATCAAGCTTGAAATTACACCCCCTTTGATCCTCTTTCAAGATAAATTTGTACATTTTTCGGTAGAAAAATGTCCCGGCCGAAGGCCGGTTCCTCTTAAATTACAGGCTCGCTATCGCTCGCCAGGAAAAAATCGACACCTAAATGGCATGAAAGGTCTTAAAAGTGACATAAATGGGGCGAAAGTTCTTAAAATCGTCAAACTAATGGGGCGAACGTCTTAAAATATCAAAAGCAATGGGGCTAAACATGAAGTAGAAGGAAGTTCGGAAAAAAATCCCTCAAGTGGAAATCTCCCCTTAAACTTAGGAAGGATCTGTCGTAGCTCAACAGATCAAATGAGATAGTCTGAATAATGATCTGAAGAAAATGGGACAAACTAATAATTATACTGAAGGGGTTAGACTATTCTGAAACCTGTCAGTCGTTGGATTGCCTATTAAGATATCTGCTATTTTTCCTGTTGTCTTGAATGGTTGTCAGACGGTCGAGCCAACGTCCCTTCATCATCTGTGTTTACTCATTCTCTCTCTCTCTCTCTCTCTCTCTCTCTCTCTCTCTCTCTCTCTCTCTCTCTCTCTCTCTCTCAAACCAATTATTCCCATTTGTATTTCACCCTTTTTCTTCCTCCCCCCCCCCCCCCCCCCCCCCTTTCCTTCTTCTTCGGATTGACCGGCCCCGTAACCCATCCCTTCCGGCCTCGAGAGAGAGAGAGAGAGAGAGAGAGAGAGAGAGACGGGAGGTAAAGAAGCGAGCCGGACACAATGCCTTAATTACGGCTTATAAAGGCCAGATATTAGCGGGTGATTGGGGCGGATAGAGAGAGAGAGAGAGAGTGAGTGAGTGAGTGAGTGAGTGATCTAGCGTCAAAGGATAATGGCGTACAAGATTAGTGAGATGATTGCTAGTTACTGATCTTTGTAAGAAATATAACAAGATAAATTCAATATTGAAATGACACCCCATTCTTCCCAAAGCTTCTGTAATAATGTTGAGAATAGTGATGATCAGAGAAAATTCGAATAAAAGGATCGTGATATATATATATATATATAAAACCCTTTCATGAAATATAGCCTACATAAGAATTTGGCATACCGTAGAAAGAATCCATATATATTAATAAATCATAGAGAGTCGCGTGGGATACAAGATTATTTCCCCCGGGTCTGTTCGTGGCAGGTCTCTAAAGAAGCCACACACATTTTTTTTTGTTCTCCCCATTTCTTATCGTCGGCATTATTTCTTTTCGATATATTTACCCCGTCTTATAATCAGTGCAGACTGCGGATAGAATAGTGTATCTTGAACATTGTTTGGTGGTTCAGTGTGTGTGTGTGTGTGTGTGTGTGTGTGTTCGAATGCCAGATTGAACGCCTAATGAATGCAGATTGGTTGTGAGTTACTATCTAAATCAAGTGTTTATACTTCTGATTAATTAGTATCGAAGGAATGAAATAATCTAATTAAATAATTTAACTCCCAACACCATGCACCTCCCAATTAAATTAATGAAGTCATGTGATCCTCCCGGGAATTGAACCTGGGAATCCACACACAGATCTTACGAAGGATTGACAACTTTGTGACGAAATTCAGAGGAGTGACACGAATATTACCCTAACGAAGTGACAATGTAATATAATCTAACCTAACCTAACCTAACCTAACCTGGCCTTCTCTCTCTCTCTCTCTCTCTCTCTCTCTCTCTCTCTCTCTCTCTCTCTCTCTCTCTCTCTCTCTCTCTCGTGCCATTTAGGTGTCAATTTTTGTCCTAGCGAGCGATAGCGAGCCTGTAATATAGAAGGAACCGGTGTTCGGCTGGGACATTTTTCTACCGAAAAAATTTACAAATTTATCTAGAAGGGTGATCTTGGGGATGTTTTTTAAAGCTTGATGAAGGTCTAGGGAGGAAACACAAACAATAATAAATATATAAATAAATCGACCAATAAATCCCCCCCTCCCCCCTCCCCCCTTAAGGTTCTTAACATCACAGTGACACAATTCAAAATTGCTGTTCAGTTTATATCCCATAACAATAACCCTCTAAAGGCAACTGCATCTCTCTCTCTATAATAATAATCAGTGTTCCTCAGAGCTTTCCCAGTGTACACCACCTCCCTTACGTAGAGCACGTGGTACCCGTCTTGCAACACAATCCCACCCCTACTCTGTGCAACTCTCCAACCCAAGAGTGAAACGTTACTCTCAGACTTTCTTCTATTCAACAGCTGAGCTCTGGAACTCTCTCCCAGAATCAGTCTTTCCCTCTTCCTATGACTTAAATTGCTTCAAACTCCGTGTGTCCAGGCATTTTGGCTCGAACGTCCCTTCATTTTGGCCCTGTCACTCTTTCAACTATGGGGGAGGCACTCGCTATAGGCAGTTCTGCCTTTTGCCTCCCTCACTTACATAGAAAACAAATTAAAAAGAAGCATGGATAATTTTTGAGTTAATCCAATAGCAATCAATAGATAAATACAATGGGTATCCAAAAATATATCCAATATACAATTAAATATATATCCATTATATTTTCAAAAGAATAGCCAAAAGGACATTGTGACGCATGTCGAGTATGAGCATGCTGTACAGAACGCCCAGTCAGGCCCCACCCTCGCTAGGATCGTCAGGGCAGGAACTTTGGCTGTAGTCTGTGTAGAGTTTCCTAACTCAGTTTATGTGAACCGTTGTACTATAAGTATTATCATTATGTATTTTGTTTTCTTCTAAGTCAACGAGTTCTATTTTATATCATTAGATATAAGTATTGTGTGTGGGACTTGTATGTAATGATGAGAGGAGAGATATTACGTGGCGGGGGATCAGTGAGCGCGCCACGAGGTGTGTAGGCCTAACTCCCTCCTCCCTTCCTCCCTTCCTCCCTTTCAGCGCGTGGGAAGTTCTTTGTCGATCCCAGATTGAGAGAGTATATGACGTCATGATTGCCAGTGGGCGGTCCTTAGTGTTGGCGATATGCTCGCTACAGGGCCGAGTATAAAAAGAGAGGTCCTCGCCACAATTCTTCAGAACTCATCAGGCAAAGCGACCTCTCATATCCCTTGCAACTATCCATATTCTTCCGACTGATGTGAACTTTCTCTACTCTCTGAACAGCCTATCTTCTTCTCTTCTCGTCCCTGTTTATAACCTCAATGACCCCTTTGGTGCAGATTTAGTCAGCCAAAGTATTATCGCTTGAGTTCTCACGAGATAAGTGCCTGTTAGATAGCCTATTTTTGGAAGGGTTAACTAGAATAGGATTGATTGATGTTTGTTGCACTCGTATATGCATTTCCCTGTGTACTATTATTCATGTTCCTGTTTTCTGCTGGTTTAGGTAATGCTAGACTGGGATAGGGTTCCTCGAGTTGTGATTTCCTATGAGTGCTAGGTTGGTTGAACCAGCACAATTGCAACGGAGACGTGGGAAGCCTAGGGGGTCTTTTTGATTGTGTACCGTGGGAGTTTAGCACTGTGTTGCGAGTGAGGGCTTTTGCCTGTGCCACCCAACACTGTGCTATCTCATTTGCTTGACTTTGAGAGGATCGCCAGGAGAGAACCAGATACTAGTGATCTGGATCTCTCAAGAGAGCATCCCGTCAATTACCGTAATTTGGCCGCACAGTCTTAAGGACCTCGCTAGGCTACGAGCCGCTTGCTCAGCCATTGTCTCTCAACCTTAGATATCCCAGCTAGACTTTGCTCGACCAGCAGATACAGTATAGTATTGAAGCTTCTCCTTATGTATATTATTGTTTAAGCACTATTGATTTCATGTGTGGCACGCTTAGCTACTTCAGAGATTAGTGGCCCACGAGCACAATCTTAGTAGGCTATTGCCAGTGCATTGTCGGAGTACTTCTTCTTAATGTTTGCCATATCCTATTGCTTATTCTTATAATTCTTCTTATGTCAATTTAAAGCCTTTAATTACCAGTGAGTTATTCATTAAATTGCTGTTCAAAATCCGATACTTACTTCTTACGAGTATTCGAGAAGCATCTAACTTTAACAGAAGATTCCTTGCTTGATGCTCGAGGACTATTGTTTAACGTAACGTAATAGTGCCGATCCGAAGTAGAGGGTGGAGGACTTCTTAAGTTCTTAGTTCAAGGGTGGATTACTTCGGCTTCGGCCAACACTATTCTTTAGTGTTGTAGTACTTTCTTCTTTGTTTGATTGTTGACCAGACTAGATAACTCCCGTCTTGCTATTAGTCTGTTGTGTGAAACGCTAGTACCGAGTTCTTGTATACCCCGTTATAGCAGATAGAACTCTGGAGGGTAGTGGCGTTTTTTGTTCGGCTGGCAGTACTCTGGGGTTGGGATCGTGTGTTTCCGTTGTGGCAGCGAGCCATACTCGAGTCCTGTGTAAGAGCCCTAGTGTACCCGAGTGCCCGGTCGTAACAACATATATACAAAAATATATACAACATACATCCCCAAATCTCTCCACCATATACTGTATCCCCCCGGAAGCAAGCTGAGTGGACCGGAAGCAGCCTTGAGACGAGTAAAGACGGGTTTATACCAGCCATTTATCCCGCAACTTTTTCTGTAACTCGGAATTGCTATTTGTTACGAGCAGTCTGTCTCCTTTCTTATGTAGCCCTCTAGTAGGGGTGGCGTAGTAATGTAATCACCGCTATGTGGTACACATCACAGCATGTGATATAGTGTTATTGATAGAACAAGACAATGAATAGTAATTATAATTGTCACTATATTAATTTTGTTTATATTCAACTCGGTATTTGTATAAATCTGCATTAAATACAAGTATATTGTTTCTGATTATACCCAACCTGGTATTTATATCAAAAGTTTGATGGTGCGGATTGAAGAAACTGATTATGACTAATTTCGTAGCCCCTACGGAGCACACCCTAGGGCAGTAAAGATATGTGTGTGTGACTCCTAATATTGCATCAGTCGAGCAGTCAATCACAATGCAAAATAGCCTCGAAAATTTGCTAGAACAATGTTGCCGTTCAAAAGTTGCCCCAAAACACGTCCAAGTAAATCAGCTGTAAGAGTTAATATCCAACCTTCTTAAGCAGAAACATTGAAGGAGAGATGGTGGACGTTATTAAGGTGAAGGAACTTGTAAGTGTCTCCAGAGCTGAATGGAACGTCTTGGGTGGCTGGGAATGTTATTGATTTTGAGCTGAACCTCTTGGCAACGAGAAGGCACCCATAAGCTGATTGAAGTTAATACAAATATGTAATGATATCAATAAATATATATACCGGTATACTGTATATCTATCTATCTATCTATCTATCTATCTATTGCCTGACGCCGTGATCCCCGAAGGGGTGGCCACGAAAGAAACGCCCCCATACACCTTTGTCCCCAGTCAGTCAACGCCTCTCCTCCCAACCAGCACCGCCTTCATCCATATACTTCTTCACTCCATCCTTCCACCTCTCCCTCTCTGTCCTTCCACCTCGCTCTCGTACATCCTATCACCCCGTGCTACCGCCAGACGCTGCAGACGCTCTGTCAACGCTCTCACGATATCGATCATAATTTGAGTATTAACTACTCATCCTCTTCATTCTTGTGCATGAAAGGTGGTTAAGAGCACGTTTAACCATCCTGTAGCTTAGTAAGTAACACTGCACGATATTTCGCTGTGTATTGACTGATAAACTTTGTGTTTATCACAAGACTCCTGCTCGGACAGGGCGCCACTAGCGCCATCTATTGTTTTGTTTTGCTTTGTAAACAAACGCTCTCTTATTACTATTTTATATAAAATCGTAGCCCCTAATTTTACCCATTACCTACTGTAGTAAGTATCTATTTAACTGCCTTGTATGTAAGTAAAGCTTTGCATATTAATTTGCTAATAAACAATATTGTTTACTAACTAACCTGCCTACAGAGACTAACGCCGACGCCATTTTGTAAACAAACCTTTTGGGGGGATTATACATTAAATTCCAGCAAATTTTGTACCAAATTTAAGTGCATTCATTTATCTTTTCCCCCTAGATATATTCTTGACTTTTTCTCCTCAGACTGATTTTACTTTAAGCTAAGGGTGGTATTTGTACAAACTAACCTAGCCTAACCCAACCTGCCAAGCTTTTGACCTAACCCAAACCTAGCCTAGCCTATAGCCAGCCAATCTGTTTTATTATTAACTCTTGTAGATATTGTATTTAGTATCCTACTGTAGCTATACAGTATATATCTGTAATTTTAGTTGTTGCTTGCACGTTCTTGTAATAACCTTTGACTGATACACTTTTTTTATCTAAAAAGAGTAGGCTACTGCTTTACTAGGCTACAGTGACACCAGGTCCATCTGTTGACACAGTATATTAACCCCTTGTGTGCAGTCACACTTTATTTTTATATAATCTCTATTTGGTGAATTGTATATTTAGTTACATATTCTGTTATACATATATTTGTTTAAGGTTAGGTTATCACACCTGGTAGCCTATTTCTGCGAATTTCAATTTTATTATTTTCGGTTAGGCTATTCAACGCTGGTAGCCTATTATTGCGTATTTCAATTTAAAAAAAAACTTTTGGTTAGGCTATCGCCCCTGGAAGCCTAATTCTGCGTATCTCAACATTTTTGTTTTCGGTTAGGCTATTACCCCTGATAACCTATTTCTGCGTATTTCAGCATATTTGTTTTCGGTTGAAGTGATTGAAGTGTTTTTAAAGTGAGTGAAGTGTTTTAAAGTGAGTGAATTGTTTTTTAAGTGAGTGAAGTGATCTGAAGAAAGTGACTGTCACCATGCCTCGCGCTTGTGCGAACTGCGCCGGTAGGTTTGGTGAGTCCATGTTTGCTACTATCGATCTTCAAGACTGCCGGCTCTGCCAGCAACGAGAGAATTTTACAGTGAAATTAGACGAAGCCTACAACAAGATCAACGTCCTCACCATGAAGCTGGAATCACTCCAAGAGTTTGTAACACTCAACGTTGGAGTACCACAAACTTCAATTGTCACCGCAACTCCAGCAGCCACCAACGCCCCAACGTCAACTGCCAACAATTCAACGCCTACAGTAGCCACTTCAGCTGATGTATCCGATACTCAAGATACAAATAGTGACTCTCTTCCCCCTCAAGACAACTTCCGTGTCGTGAGGAACAACGTTTGCCCCAAGACCAGGAAACACATACCGATTACCGAGTGTCAAAACCGTTTCCAGATACTCGCAGACTCAGATGACGAAGAGGAAATAGAAGAAGTCCGGCTCGTGGGAGACTCGATGATACGTGGTCAGCTCACAGAGTTTTGCGCCAGGGCACCTAAGACCAGGAAGCGTTTTTGTATCCCTGGTGGTGGTGTGGATGACTTAGTTGCAGCAGTTGACGAAGTATCAAAGCTGGCCCCTGCTAATACAATGTACGTCATCCACGTTGGATCCAACGATGTGCAGCGAACCCGGTCGGAAGATTTGCTTTTAAAGTACCAGCAGCTGATCAAGTCGTTTAAGGAGAAGTCATCAAGGATCATCGTCTCAGGAATCGTCCCCCGGCTCGGTGTAGAGAGCCGATTTTACAACATAGCCACCAGCACAAATCGTTGTCTAGCAAACCTCTGCAGGAAGGAGAACGTGGGATTCGTCGACACCTGGGACAATTTCTACTACGATGACTATTTGTTTTCGGACGATGGAGTTCATCTGAACCAGGTGGGAGCAGCACGTTTTGGGCGTCTTCTCAACGATGCGGTGAAGGATTTTCGGAGAAGAAATCGACTCAGCACAGGACAACCAGGAAGGAGGACCGAAGACAGCGAGGACGGCAACCTACAAAGGAATTAAATACTAATCCGTCAAGAACCGCGAATTTGGATAAATCTCCACCAACACGACCCAAATTCAAAACCGTCAGGGATAACGACCGAGGACCGAGGACAGCCATGAATGTAAATGTAGATCCGACCAGAACCAATAATTCGATGAAAGAACGTAATGCGAGTTCTAAAACCGCAACTTTAAAGGTTTTCTATGCAAACGCTCGTAGCATACGCAATAAATTTTCAGATTTAGAGGAACTAGTGTTTACAGAAAATTATGATGTGATTGGCATAACAGAATCTTGGCTCAATACAGAAGATAGAGACTTTTTAGCAGAGTATTCACTTCCCGGTTATGTAATGTTTGAGAACAGCCGAATAAATAAAAATGGAGGTGGCGTTTTATTTTATATCAAAGAAAGTCTTAACCCGACCCTCGTGTCAAAACCTCAAATTGTGAACGTCGACACATCTTTTGTGCTAATAAAGAATAATAAAGGTACAAAAATAATACTTGCGTTAATATACAGACCTCCAGCTCAATCAGTGCAAACTGACCGAGAAATTTACGAACAAATTGCAGATGTAAGTAACTCACAAGATACCGTAATTTTTGGCGACTTTAATTTACCTGTGACCAAGTGGGGCGATACTCTTACTTCACACTCCGGACATGACTTGTATACGAACTTGCAAGAGAGTTCGCTTTATCAATTTGTTCGAACGCCGACCCGTGGTAATAACGTTCTTGACATTGTACTTGCAACAAAAGAAGAATTGATAGAGAATTTGAATGTTGGTGATGAATTCAGTAACAGCGACCATCGTACGATAACTTTCACTTTAAAGTTTACTAGTAACGAACCAAATAGTAGCATCGAAAAAGTCCCTAATTTCAAGAAAGCAAACTTCCATAAACTTAGAGCTATGTTTAAAGAAACTGACTGGAGCTTTTTAATTAACAATAACGACATAAATACATCTTGGAAGTTATTCGAAACCACTTACCTAAAAGCAGTGCAAGACTGCATACCATCGAAAATACGGCGTCCAGGCCATAATAATAAGCCCAAATGGTGGAATAAAGATATTTCAAACTGCCTGCTTGCTAAAAAATTTGCTAATGATAGATTAAAATCCTCACAAAATGACGAAGAACGGGTGAAATTTGTAGAGCTACGACGCAAAGCCAAAAAGTTAATTAAGCAAAGTAAAAAGACCTTAGAGTTACATATTGCGAATCAAAGTAAAACAAACCCGAAAGAATTCTATAGTTATATCAGAAAGAAAAAAGTAGTTACTTCAACTGTTGGACCGTTAGTCGATGAAAAAGGAGAATACACCAAAGACGAAGTACAAATGAGTAATGCCCTCAATACCTTCTTTGCATCAGTTTTTACAACCGAAGACCTCAGTGATATCCCTACACCATCGCCGATTCAGATTGATAATTCAGATGTTCTAAGCAATATCACCGTTACAGAGAGAGAAGTATTGAATTGTTTAGATAAACTCAAAGTAAATAAAACGCCAGGACCTGATACAATCTCGCCTAGAGTTCTAAAGGAAGCTAAGAATGAGCTCTCCAAACCACTGACATTACTATTCAATAAATCCTTGCAGTCTGGAACTATGCCTGATCAGTGGAAGCTAGCCAACGTAACACCGATATTCAAAAAAGGCAGCAAATCCCTACCCAGTAACTATCGTCCAATTAGCTTAACCTCAGTTGTATGTAAAATGCTAGAAACGGTCATACGAGACAGACTCGTAAATCACTTAGAGGAAAATAACATACTTAAAGATACTCAACACGGCTTTCGTAAAAAACGTTCCTGTTTAACAAACCTCTTAGACTACTTCCACGATATCCTCAACCTCTACGATGAGAGTAAAGCTGTAGATATTATATACCTTGATTTTCAAAAGGCCTTTGACAAAGTTCCCCACAAACGTTTACTGCTAAAACTAAAAGCGCATGGAATACAAGACGGTGTGTTGAAATGGATAGAAAATTGGCTCAACAACAGAAAGCAAAGAGTAGTCATAAACGGTAAGGCATCTAAATGGACCAATGTAAGTAGCGGGGTACCCCAGGGATCGGTACTAGGACCAATTCTCTTTCTAATTTACATCAACGACATAGATGAGGGTCTCACCTGCACAATCTCAAAATTTGCTGACGATACAAAAATTGCAAATAGCGTACTCTCAAAAGAACAAGTTGACGATATGCAACACAATCTAGATAAATTGTCATGTTGGGCCCAAATTTGGCAAATGAGTTTCAATGCGGATAAATGTAAAGTACTACATGTCGGATACCTAAATGAGAAAGCAAACTATTCGATGAATGGCACTCAGCTTAAGAATGTAAACAGAGAAACTGATCTGGGAGTAACAATATCGAGTAACCTAAAACCGAGTCAACAATGTTCAGAAGTTGTTAAGAAGGCAAACAAAATAATTGGCTTTATAGGCAGGTCATTTGAGCATAAATCCAAAGAAGTTATCCTAACCCTTTACAATTCCTTAGTCCGCCCTCTTCTGGAATACTGCGTTCAATCCTGGTGCCCTTATTACCAAAAAGATATAAACAAGCTAGAACGAGTTCAACGTAGAGTTACCAAAATGATACCTAGCCTAAAGAACAAACCATACGAAGAGCGTCTTAGAGAATTAAATCTATTTCCTTTAACCCAGCGCAGATTAAGAGGCGACTTAATTCAAGTGTTCAAAATCATCAAAGGCATCGACAATATGAACTGTAGTAAGTACTTCACTATCGACCAATCTAATTACACACGGGGAAACGGTTGCAAAATTATTGGTAAATCTTTTAACTCGCACGAATCTAAGAATTTCTTCTTCAATCGAGTTGTCAACTTGTGGAATGGGCTTCCCCGAAACGTTATAGACTGCAGCACCGTTGATTCATTTAAATTCCGCCTAGACAAATATCTCGCATCAAACCCGCGACTGACTGCGTTTGTAAATGAATAACTTTATCCTCCCCTCAGTTACTAACCCATATGTCCCCTACTAACTTCCTAGTCCTGCCACGTTAGTGGCAGGGCAGTAGTTCCCTTTCCAATGTTCCCTTACCCACTCTAAACCACTGTTTGGACACTTGATCCTCAGTGTTTTGGAGGACAAGCAGCCTAGAAGGGTCACTAGATCTGTTGTTGCTTGATTTCCTTTGTACTCCTTTGTACCCTCTTAGTAATTTTCTCGCTTCCCATACGTTCATATGGCCGAACCATCTTAAGGTGTTCCTTTTCACACTTTCCAGCACATCTACCTCCACACCACACCTCCCTTTTACTTCCTCATTCGTCTGTCTATCCCTCCACGTAACTCCGCACGCACTTCTCAAGTAACTCATTTCCACCCCTCTCACTCTTGGTCTGAGTTTCTCCATCAACGTCCATGCTTCGCTTCCGTAAGTTACTGTCGGGATTACCACACTGTCATGCAAGGACTTCTTCACTTCCATGCTGACCACCCTATTTCTTGTTACTGCTTTCAGCGTTCCGACAACCCTCTTCCCCTGTTGCACCCTTTCCTGCACTTCTTCATCTATAGTCCCATCTTTACTCAACACACTGCCCAGATACTTAAATGAGCTGACAATGTCCATAGCCTGACTGTTCAACTTCACCTCACACTCTGTGGCTTCACCCCTTTCGAAGACCATAACCTTGCTATTCCCCGCATTTACCTTCAGATTCCGTTATTCACACACTGTTCCAAACATATTGACCAGACCATTCATTATCACTCATCAGAACTGTATCATCAGCAAACAGCAGTACAGGTAGCTTCCACTCGTTTCCCTCCCTTATCAGCGATACACCAACATCCACTGCTCTTCCTTGTATTGCTTTCATGACTCCATCCACATTTACAGTAAACAACCACGGGGACATCACACACCACTGTTTCAACCCAACATTCAGATCAAAGAACTCTCTCTCTCTCTATATATATATATATGGGAGGTGTGGCGGAGTGGTCTTACCATTGGACTGGTAATCCAATGGACGCGGGTTCGAATCCCAATATGTCAATGGGAAGATATTATTGGGATGGAATTTGTGCTGTACCTAGTATCAGTGCATTACCACAGCACACCGAAATGCCAAAAAAATACCCTCATTGTTCCCTGATTAAATAGCATTGTATGAATATTCCCATATTCAAAAAATATGCTACAGGGGGGCAATGCCTAGTGAGTTAATTGCTCAATAGGTGGCGTTCTGAGAGTAAGGGTCTGACTCCGACCGTCCGACTGTGGGGAGTGAGACTGTGAAGCGCAGAGGTGAGGCAGCTTCAGAGTTGGGGTTGCTTCAAGCCGTGAAGCTTCGCATGTCTCACTCCCTAGACTGGAGCAAGACCTCACGGGCCTCACCGTGTTCAGCGGTAGAGTGTAAAGGCTATCAGCCTATGCCCGAGAGGGAGTAGTTGGAATATAGAAAAAAGAAAAAAAATATATATATATACAGGTATATACCCGGTATATATATATATATATATATATATATATATATATATATATATATATATATTGTTACGGCTGGATCGGCAATACATATTCGGGATTCTTGATCGTAGGACAGAAATGGCTTATGTGACAACGACACGCTCGATTCCAGTCCCAAATACTATATGCTCCAGACAACAAAAGCACCAACGCCCTACAGAGTTATCGTCTACGGTAACGAGGTACCTTAACTCGGCGAAAGTGTACAACAGGGGTAGGCTATGAGGCTAAACTCCCTCAGACATTTATAGGTTACGTTATTACTAAAGAAATGCAATACTCAAGAAACTACGTTAATATTAAGCCTCTAATAATGTAGAATAGAAGCAGGCTAAAGGTATGACAGTGAAATGCTAAATGACAAATGTACACGCCTACTTGAAAGCGCGTGCACTAGAATAACTGTCCCCTACTAACATGCACTAGCATGTAGCATACAAGATGTTCATGATCCAGTAGATACCTAATAATACACATGGAAGGAACATAAATAGTAGTCACTTATTATAATAATGAATCTATACTTGGAATAACTAAAAGGTTGCAGGCAACAGTACTGCGCCGGTAGCCTACTACCGCATAGGCTACTTCGCTTCTCTCACTCTGTCTCCCCTCTGAGTCCGTATGCGCCCTACGCAACAGAACTCCGGACACAGCAGCAAAACGACAGTGCAGTTAATTGATACATGAAAGTATTAATAGTGTTGTCTTGTGTGTGAGTAATGTGTATTGTAAAGTGTTACATACATATACTTAAAGAGAGCTGCAATGCATAGTAAAATAAAGATATATCCCACTCATCATCCCCATGTGTTCTAGCTAGCAGGCCAAGTCACAGGAACAACGAGTCCCAGCACCGAAAGCGAGAACCCAGGAAAAGACTGTAGAGAACACAAGGACAGATAAATTACGTTACTCTACTATACCGGCACTACGAGCGAGCTGTAGTCTCGGGTACTACACTCGCTCCTGGCTCGGTATGCAAATCAAGGCTAAGTCCTCGTCCCTCTACAGACAACTCCTGGGCATGGTCGGGCTCTTACACATGGCACCAGTCTAGTCACAAATTGGATGATGAGCGGGGCATATAACTCGTGAACATGTAGAACGTTCACCAACTATCCTCATCAAGAAGATCGCTGTTCACATTAACCCCTTAAATCTAATACATGTAAATATATGCTTGTCCTAAGAGTAATACGAGAGGTGAGTGCTGAAACTCCTTTAGGACCTCAAGGGAAGGTTATGCATTTAAATAGAGAGAAGAATGAAATGAGAGTAATGTCGTCAGAGAGAAAGAGTGCAACCGTGAGAAATTGGGAGAGAGGGCAAGGGATGTTAGAATCTCAAAGGTTCTAGGCAACCTGATCATGGAACACACAGCGAGCCTCCAGACAATGTGCTGTACGACAACATGGGCAGCCCAGGCAGCGTAGGCAGGCAGCAATGGACTACCAACCCAGTCGCGCCCAGCTATAAGCGCAAGGCTGCCAACCAGTCCATACGTCTGGCAACCACCCCCCCGGCAGCGTGGCGCGTTGCTACCCTCTCGCTCTGAAGCCTAACTCACTCTCTCTCTCTGAACTCCCATTGTCTTATCTATCAACTTCTCTATTGATACTACATATTAAATGGAAGGTCTCGACATGGCTTAAAACAAAACCCACCACTGGTTAGCACATGACGAGACCTTTGCAGAGATACAAAGAACATAGTTATAAGTTGTCACACTCAATATACATAGCTGCTGACGGTAGCCAGATCACGGGCGGTACAGTGGAGTACCAAGGAGTACAATCAGGTTGCGTTGCCACGCACTGGGTGCGTCACAGCCCCCCCAAGACTTTAGATAATCGACCTTAGAAGCATTATCAAAATCTGACAGGCAACCAACCGACCTGCTACCCTTAGCTGCCACTAATTGCAAAAGGTGCACAACAACTGAAGTGTGAATTATACATAAAACACAATATCGCATGCATCATGCTACAACAATAAAGACTTACAAAACTAAAAAAAAAAAATTTCTCGTTTATTTTATTGTTTTATAATCTTTTTGGACGGCGTTATGATAGCCTAATTTTACTCCTGCTCAACCCACACACCGTGCACGACTATCCTGGATCATCAACCCTTGATAGACAATCTGCTATCACGTTCTCACTCCCGGCAATATGCTGAATGTTGAGATTATACTCTTGGAGCATTAGGGACCACCTGGTCAACCGCATATTCCGATTGTGAAACTGATTTAGGAATTTCAAGGGATGATGGTCCGTATAAATCGTCACTACCGGGCCGTAGGCTGGAACATAAACTTCGAAATGTTTGAGCGACAAAACGATAGCAAGAAGCTCCTTCTCTATAGTCGAGTAATTCCTTTGTGCCGAATTAAACTTGCGAGAAAAGAAGCTCACTGGGTGTTCCAAGCCCTCGGAATCAGTCTGCAGTAACACTGCCCCGGCACCCACACCGCTGGCATCAGTCGCCAGCTGAAAACTCCTGGAGAAGTCTGAGGCTCTCAAAATCGGATGTGTACACAGCAGGTGCTTGACTAGGTCGAAAGCCCTCTGACACTCCGCAGCCCAACAGAACTTCACTGACTTCGACAGTAGATCAGTTAACGGTGCTAAGACAGTAGAGTATCCCCGGATGAAGCGCCTATAATAGCCTATCATACCTAGGAACCGCATGACCTGGCGCTTAGTGGTGGGCCTGGGAAACATATTGATAGCCTGTATCTTGCTCAGGGGGGGGCACACCCGGCCTAACCCGACTACGAAGCCAAGATACTGCACAGTAGCCTTTACAAACTCGCACTTCCTCAGGTTCACCACCAGCCCAGCATCGTGCAACTTCCCAAACAGGGTCTCTAAGTGCCTTAGGTGATTTTCAAAATCGTCATCATACACTATCACGTCATCAAGGTAGACCGTGCAGTTAGGGATTTCGTCACAAATATCGTTCATCAGGTTCTGAAACGTGGCAGGTGCGTTCTTAAGCCCATAAGGCATTACGTTACATTGGTAGGTCTTGCCATCTACCACAAAACCACAAACTTGCTTAGCTCGGTCCGACAGGGGTACTTGCCAGTAGCCTTTTACAAGATCAATTTTAGTAAGGTACTTTGCATTCCCTATCTTGTCCACGCTGTCGTCAACTCGAGGCAAAGGGTAAGGGTTGGTGTTGGTCAAGCCATTTAGCCTACGAAAATCTATGCAGAACCGCACCTTGCCGTCAGGTTTTGGCTGCAACGTGACGGGTGATGTCCACTTCACATAACCTTCAGTGATCATCCCTCTCTCAACCATGTACTTTAACTCCTCCCGTAAAGCTGGCAACTTTACCGGGGGCACACGGTAGGGCACTGACTTGAAGGGCACATTATCACCGACGTCCACGTCGTGCGTTACCTGAGTAGTGAGACCTGGGTGTTCGGCGAAAACAGAGGGGTATGACCTGAACAGGCCTAGGACAGCAGCACCCTGGTGCTCAGGCAGGTGACTTACAGCTTGCCTAGCCTCTTGTTCAGTATTCCCCGCCCACTGTTCCACGGAAATGACACAGTCCCAGCTATCCTCCTCAGCAGCATGACTGTCCCCACCTCCTCCTCCACCCTGGCCGCTGCAGGCCAGCACAGGGACAGTGAGAGGCTCTGAGGGGCGTCTCACATACTCTTTCATGAGGTTAACATGACATAACTGATGTTTTTTTCTACGGTCAGGTGTTGCAACGAGATAATCAAGGTCGGACAGTTTCTTAGCCACCACATACGACCCAATGAACTTGGCAGAAAGGGGGTGTCCAGGCAAAGGTAAAAGTAACATTACCTCCTGACCCACCGAAAACTCCCGAAGCTTCACCTTGGCGTCATACTGGTGCTTCATGACCGCCTGTGCATTAACCAAGTTATTACCTGCCGCTGCCATGCAACCTATAAGTCTCTCCCGGCTCTCAAGGATATATTTAAGTACAGACCCCGGCTTCTCTTCGCCCTCCCAGATCTCTTTCACCATACTTAAAGGTCCTCTCACATTATGGCCAAAGACTAGTTGATTTGGACTGAACCCCAGGCTCTCTCCTGGGACTTCACGTGCAGCGAACAGAACATACGGCAGACCCAAATCCCAATCAGTGTCATGTTCTGCACAGTAACAGCGTAGCATACTCTTCAGGGTCGAGTGCCACCGCTCCAAGACTCCCTGACTCTCGGGATGGTAGGCTGACGACACTACAGAACATATACCGTGCAACTGAAGGGGTTGCTTGAACAATTTGGATGTAAAATTGCTCCCCTGGTCTGACTGCACCTCACGTGGAAATCCATAACGGGAACAGAACAATAATAAGTTTTTAACAACTGCCTTTGCCGAGCCGTTTCTCATGGGGTATGCGTCCGGGTATCTCGTAGCCACATCCATGATTGTCAACAGGAATTTATTGCCACTACTAGTAGGCGGGAAAGGGCCAACCAAATCTACTACAACTTTGCTGAACGGAGGCCCGGTGACAGGTATGGGAAACAAAGGTGCCTTCGGGATTGTCTGGTTAGGCTTCCCCGTTGTCTGGCAGGTCGCACACCCAGCCACCCATGCACAGACATCAGCCTTGACCCCAGGCCACCAGAAAACCCTGCCCAATGCCGCCAATGTTTTTGTTACCCCCAAATGACCCGCCACCGGCACATCATGCGCCAGACACAATAAGGACTCTCTATACTTATTTGGACCAACCACCTGGTCTACTACCCTCGCACCGCCCTCCCACTTCGATTTGGGGTCTAGAAATCTGCGGTACAATATCCTGTTGAGCCTAAAGAAATCTCCCGGCTTCGCATCCCCATCTTCCTCCAACTCTATGGCACCATTGCTATAACGAGCTAGGCTAGCGTCTTGCAGCTGCTGCTCACTAATGTCCCCGGGCGTCAATGCATCAAGATGGTTTTGTAATAAGACATTACCCCGGCTAGTAGGCTCTACTGCCTTAGTGGCTCTCGCTACAGCTCTTGCCTCACGCGAAGTCTTACCCAACTCTGCCTTGTTACACACCATATCTGGGCCAGAGTCAACTCCCGTGTTTATTATAGGTCCAAGTACCGAATCACCGAGAAGTGCAGCAGAATCAATGTCCCTTTTCCTGCCCTTAGTAACCTTCTCCTGATCCTTCCTCCACTGTCCCCGAGGTTGAGTGCTAGGCTGTGCAGGAGCCGCAGAGCGAGATCGGGTTACCACACAGGCCATCTCATCCTGTTGGCACCTCCCAACCCATTCCCGATTCTCACCATCCACGTCGGCCGCCCTCTCGGCAACGACTAAGGGTGGAGTCCCGGAAGTGGGCACCGCAAAGTCGTTGCCGAGAAGAAGGTCGACGCCCTCAACTGGCAAACACTCAACGATCCCTACATCCAGCTCCCTGCACACCTCTCCCACTCTCAACTCCAACCTCACAAGTGGGTATGATTTCGTAGCATTTATACCCTGCACCACAACAACTCTGGCCGCATTTATCGGTTTCCCTGTGAAGTTCCTCAACAAAGTTTGCGAAGCCCCCGTATCCCTCAGCAAGTCAACCCTCCGTAGTTCACTCCCCCAGCTCACAAACCCGTGCCCCCGATGGCTACAGAAAGTGTCCCGGACAGGTGTCGAGCCTTCCGTACGCTTCTTTACCGCGTGTGCCTCAGCTGCTGACAACCTACCCCGGGCAGTTGCTGCAGCCTTCAGAGACACACCGATACTGTGAACCAATGACACCGGCTTAGCGGGAGTGTTACTAGGGCACTCACGTGAATAATGGCCTAGCTTCTGACATTTGTAACATTTCACATCCCCAATGGGCTTCTTCCCTTGTGCGGGCGAAGAAGGGGCCTGACCTTTAGTAAACGGGAGAGGCTTGTGTTTGTAGGTGTTATTAGGTGCAATGCTTTTAGTGTGGTTATGTGTGTCATAGGATTTGTTATTATCGAAAACTCTGGTGGGTGGGGTATAGCGCCCCTTCTGCCCTGACTCAGCCCTCTGAGCGGCACCACAACCACGAATCAATGATAATCTGAGGTCTGCCATCTTGGCAGCCTCCTCTACTGTCTTGGGACATTTTTCCTTAATGTTCAGCGTTAGATCGGTTCCAGTACATTTGTAAAACTGTTCCAGATAGAAAAGTTGCTTAATTTCCTCAGCCGACTCTGCGTGCTCGGACCGAAACCAGTTATTACATGCATCTGTTAAGTCCCGTGCGTGCTCCATAAAACTGACGTCGCTCTTCTTATTCACGCCACGGAACTTCAATCTATAAGTTTCGGGTTGCAGTTCGTAGGCCCGGAGCACAGCCTCCTTCACCAGTCCATACACGATACTCTCGTCCAGTGACAGTGCATCGTAGGCTTTCAACCCCTTACCCACTAGACGTGATGAAACTAATGCTGCCCATTTAACCTCCGGCCAGTCATACTCACGACACTTCTTTTCGAAACGAGCAAAAAACTCAGTCACTGCTGTCTCATCAAATGCGGGTACTAACTTAATTAAATGCGAAAGTGAGTCTGTAACCCGGTGCCCACCACCGAGATGACGCCCCGTGGTCTCTACTCTAGACTTCTCGACATCCATTTCAGCCTGGTACCTGGTTGCATCCTGATTGGCTTGGATTCTAGCAACCTCTATGCGTTCTATACTAGCCTGTTGTATCTGAGTCTCCTGCAGCTTAATCCGTTCTATACTAGCCTGTTGACTCTCTTGCAACTTAAGCTTAGCTAGTTCTAGCTGAAATAACATCTCAGGAGACAGGCCTGGGGGGGGAGAGCACAAAATGGGGGATCCACACCGAGACGTGTTTACGGGTAAGCCAGCTTGCCATTGAGAACCCTCCTGCTGCATCGTGCTAAGACTCGCTGGCTGAGGGCCCAGCTCAGGGGTAGAGTGGAATGGAGGCTTGGAGGGAACCCCCCAAGACCCCACTCCACCCACCGCCCCATCGCCATCACCCAACAAACATGCCACCAAATTCTTCTTGGGCCAACTGTCAGGACAGTCCCGCCCCAAAACCGTGGCTAAACAGCGAAGACCGTAACAATCAATAGCCTGCAGGCGCTGTTCGGTCAAAGGTGTCTGCAAAAATGCCCGGGCATCCCTCTCTCCACTTATAACACTCCCCTCCCTAAATATCTGTTGTACTTGCTGGTCACTAGGCTGTACCGTGTTATCCTCCCCCGTAAATGATGAGTCATTAGACATAGTGCTGGTTATACAATTGCTGTTCATAAAAAAAAAAAAAGTGCTTATTACTAATTGCAGTCTCGACTCACAAAATGTTAAAGATGCTTGAATGACTCTACTCTAGACACCCCTAACGAAACAATCTGCAAGTCCACCAATACAATAATGACACAATAAAAATTCCTCCAATATGCAAGAAAATTCTAGCCAGCTCTACTAGGTAGCATAGAATAGTTCTCCAAAAAACATGTGATAGGATACTACTGAATCTTGTGCAAGGTCGCCATTTTGTTACGGCTGGATCGGCAATACATATTCGGGATTCTTGATCGTAGGACAGAAATGGCTTATGTGACAACGACACGCTCGATTCCAGTCCCAAATACTATATGCTCCAGACAACAAAAGCACCAACGCCCTACAGAGTTATCGTCTACGGTAACGAGGTACCTTAACTCGGCGAAAGTGTACAACAGGGGTAGGCTATGAGGCTAAACTCCCTCAGACATTTATAGGTTACGTTATTACTAAAGAAATGCAATACTCAAGAAACTACGTTAATATTAAGCCTCTAATAATGTAGAATAGAAGCAGGCTAAAGGTATGACAGTGAAATGCTAAATGACAAATGTACACGCCTACTTGAAAGCGCGTGCACTAGAATAACTGTCCCCTACTAACATGCACTAGCATGTAGCATACAAGATGTTCATGATCCAGTAGATACCTAATAATACACATGGAAGGAACATAAATAGTAGTCACTTATTATAATAATGAATCTATACTTGGAATAACTAAAAGGTTGCAGGCAACAGTACTGCGCCGGTAGCCTACTACCGCATAGGCTACTTCGCTTCTCTCACTCTGTCTCCCCTCTGAGTCCGTATGTGCCCTACGCAATAGAACTCCGGACACAGCAGCAAAACGACAGTGCAGTTAATTGATACATGAAAGTATTAATAGTGTTGTCTTGTGTGTGAGTAATGTGTATTGTAAAGTGTTACATACATAAACTTAAAGAGAGCTGCAATGCATAGTAAAATAAAGATATATCCCACTCATCATCCCCATGTGTTCTAGCTAGCAGGCCAAGTCACAGGAACAACGAGTCCCAGCACCGAAAGCGAGAACCCAGGAAAAGACTGTAGAGAACACAAGGACAGATAAATTACGTTACTCTACTATACCGGCACTACGAGCGAGCTGTAGTCTCGGGTACTACACTCGCTCCTGGCTCGGTATGCAAATCAAGGCTAAGTCCTCGTCCCTCTACAGACAACTCCTGGGCATGGTCGGGCTCTTACACATGGCACCAGTCTAGTCACAAATTGGATGATGAGCGGGGCATATAACTCGTGAACATGTAGAACGTTCACCAACTATCCTCATCAAGAAGATCGCTGTTCACATTAACCCCTTAAATCTAATACATGTAAATATATGCTTGTCCTAAGAGTAATACGAGAGGTGAGTGCTGAAACTCCTTTAGGACCTCAAGGGAAGGTTATGCATTTAAATAGAGAGAAGAATGAAATGAGAGTAATGTCGTCAGAGAGAAAGAGTGCAACCGTGAGAAATTGGGAGAGAGGGCAAGGGATGTTAGAATCTCAAAGGTTCTAGGCAACCTGATCATGGAGCACGCAGCGAGCCTCCAGGCAATGTGCAGTACGACAACATGGGCAGCCCAGGCAGCGTAGGCAGGCAGCAATGGACTACCAACCCTGTCGCGCCCAGCTATAAGCGCAAGGCTGCCAACCAGTCCATACGTCTGGCAACCACCCCCCCGGCAGCGTGGCGCGTTGCTACCCTCTCGCTCTGAAGCCTAACTCACTCTCTCTCTCTGAACTCCCATTGTCTTATCTATCAACTTCTCTATTGATACTACATATTAAATGGAAGGTCTCGACATGGCTTAAAACAAAACCCACCACTGGTTAGCACATGACGAGACCTTTGCAGAGATACAAAGAACATAGTTATAAGTTGTCACACTCAATATACATAGCTGCTGACGGTAGCCAGATCACGGGCGGTACAGTGGAGTACCAAGGAGTACAATCAGGTTGCGTTGCCACGCACTGGGTGCATCACATTCGCAAGGTTTATAAAACATTTGCTTGTGACGCCACAGTTATCAAGTCTTTTTATGCTTTTATGTTGCCACATTTCGAGTACTGCTCACCTGTCTGGTTGTCAGCAGCTGACTGCCATCTCAAGTTGCTGGACAGGTCGCTAAATTCCATCAGTTTTATTCTACCTAATTTGTCTCTTGATCTGTGTCATCGACGTAAAGTTGGTGCCCTTAGTCTTTTATTTAAAGTTTTTAACAACCCTCAGCATCCCTTACATGGGGTTCTGCCTGGGCCCTATGTCCAGGCTCGTGCAACTAGATTCACAAGCAATCTTAATTATCTTGCCATGAGCCGTGTTAATTTTTCTAATACACAGTTTTCACGGTGTTTTGTGCCGGCCATGGTTGACTTGTGGAATAAGTTGCCAAATGAGCTAGTCAATTCAGCTAATATCTCCATTTTTAAGTCTAGAGTTAATGCTTTTTTGCAGCATTAATTCTAATTTTTAAACTTATTTTATTCTATTTTATTGTATTATATTTAAGCTTGATATCCTCCACTGCATAATATGTTATCTGTGTTTAATATGTGTATATGTACAGTACAGTATACAGTGTATGTTTTTATTTTTTCCTAAGTTGCCATAGTCTCTCTCCAGTGCCTCCGGGTGTTTTGTGTGGATTGATCTTGATGGTGTTTCTGCACCCTGGTTGGAGACTTCGGCATCTCATATAATAATAATAATAATAATAAAGAAATGTAAGGAAAATCTCTCAAAACCCCTGGCTATAATGTGGAGAAGAAACCTAGACACTGGTGAAATACCAGGTAGCTTGAAAAAACACAATAATTGCTCCTCTGCATAAAGGCGGAAGTAAAGCACTACCCAAAAATTATCTCCCGGTAGCTCTAACCTCCCACATCATTAACATTTTCAAGCGAGTCCTGCGAGGTAAATCTCAACATTTATGGAGCCAAACGAGTTGCGCAACACGGGTCAACATGGTTTCAGAGCGGGAAGATCGTGTCTTTCTCAGCTATTAGAACACTACGACAGAATTCTTGATTCCCTAGAAAAAAGGAAAAATATAGATGTCATTTACACCGATTTTGCGAAGGCTTTTGATAAATGTGACCATGGTATAATCGCACACAAACTCAAAGCAAAAGGAATAACAGGGAAAATTGGAAGGTAGATACACAACTTCCTCGTGAACCGAAGGCAATCAGTAGCAGTCAACTAATTAACATTTTTTCACCAACCAACTTTACTTCTAAACTCAATTAATGAAATAAACAAATACATGTGGCACTCCAAGGACTCGAACCTAGGATACTCACACCGAAATTCCGCTCAGTTCCCCAAGGAACAATGCTAGCACCCCTTCTCTTCCTCATTCTGATTAATGATATACAGTAGATGAGAAAACAACACACAGTACAGTGTCTTCCTTTACAGATGACACACAACTAAGTATTTTTTTTCTATGTGAATGAGGGAGACAAAAGGCATAACTGCCTGCAGCGAGTGATAGTAAGTATCATAGTAAACACACAGGAAGACATGGACAGGCTGCAGGCAGACATAAATGGGATCTTCTAGTGGACTATGGAAAACAACATGCAGTTTAACGAGGACAAATTCCAACTAATACGTTATGGAGAGGTTAATATTGTTAAAGGAAACACAAACTACAAAACAAAATCCAACCACCTGATAGAACGTAAAGACAATGTGAAAGACCTTGGGGTGTTAATGTCTGAAAATATGAGTTTCAAGGAACACAATCAGGTCAAAATTGCAGTTGCGAAACGGCTAACAGGTTGGATTCTACGTACAATTAGAATGCGTGGTTAATTGCCAATGATAACACTGTTCAAATCCCTGGTTCTACCTCGGCTAGAGTACTGTAATGTATTAACATCCCCATACAAAGTAGGTGAAATAAATAACTTAGAGAGCGTACAGAAAAATTTCACCTCGCATATAAATTCAATAAAACATCTATATTATTGGGAGCGTTTAAGAACACTGAAGAGGTACTCGATGGAACGTAGAAGGGAGCGATACTTAATAATATATACATGGAAAATTGCTAAAGGTATAGTTCCGAATCTCTTCACCCCGATAGTCATGAAGTTCAGTGGTAGAAGATTTTGGGAATGCGATATCCCCAGGATGAAAAATCAGGGTGCTGCGGGATCTATGTGAGAAGCGAGAAGTGTGGTTGTCGCATAGAGGTCCGCGTTTCTTCAACAAACTCCCACGGAGAGACATGAGGGGCGTCTCGCTAGACAGCTTCAAGAGGGCCTTTGATGCTGAACTCCAAAAAGTGCCAGATGAGCCCGTCTTTGCAGGGGTGCGTGCGCCACTTCAAACAGTCTGCTGCACCAAATCACAACCCAGAACGAGGGGCAGCGCGCTCCTCGGTGCCACTAGATGATGGCGAACTCATCTATAGGTAGGTAGGTAGGATAGATTGATAGATATAGCTAGATAGATAGATATGTATATATAGATAGATAGATGGATAAATAAATATATATATATAAATAGATAGACTGATAGATAGATAGATAGATTTACATAGATTTACATATATTTACATAGATACACTGGCCACACATATCTTACGATCCCTGTGAGGTGGCCAGGACTTAATCCTAATAGAGATAGCAACCCTAAGAGAAAGTGGAAGGAAAGGATAGCAAAGATGAAGGCTCTCTCCCCACCCTCCACTCCCTCCAGCAATGTGCCATACATGAAAATAGTTAGAAGTGAATAACCTTGCAGGGCTTGGAAATCGCCTGAAGGAATTTATAGTATAGTTAGAAATGGAAAGGAAAAGGCATGCACACCTTCACTTTTTTTTTCTTTTTTTCTATTTATATACATATATACACATATACATACATATACACATACACATAATTATACAGTATATACATATATACATACATACATAATTATACACACACACATACATATTTTTTTTTTTTTTTCTGCTCTCTTCAACTAAAAACGTTTTAATTTCCGCCAGGTTCTCTTATCAGTGATCAGCTTCTACTGTACACCAACTTTTCTGTGATATGTGTCTAACCTTTTTTTAAATGTGTATATCGAGTCACTGTCAATAACTTCATTAGGGAGCTTATTCCACTCATTAATAATACTGTGGGTGAAGAAATGTTTAGTTATGTCTAGGTTCGCTTTCCTGCCTGTTAGTTTTAATTTGTTTCCTCTTGTGGAACCTTCTTTGGCTATCTTAAATAGATTATTAGAATTTACGTTACTAAAGCCATTTAGTATCTTAAAACATTCTATCAGCTGTCCCCTTATTCTCCGTTTCTTAAGCGAAAACAGGTCGAGTTCTGTTAATCTCTCATTGTATGGTTTATTTCTAAGGAAAGGGATTAACTTTGTTGCTCTACGCTGAACAGATTCTAGTTTCTCTATGTCTTTTATTAAGTAGGGAGACCAAAACTGCACAGCATACTCCAGATGTGGCCTCACAATAGTTTTATATAGTGGTACAACTATGTCTTTACTATGACAATGAAAATTTATTTTAATGAAACCTAGTGCTCTATTTGCTTTGTTAGATGCTGCGGTGCATTGGCTTGTAGATTTTAGATTTTCATTGATAAGCACTCTTAGGGCTTTTATCTGTGATACACTCTTTATCTTTTCTCCATTCATATGGTATTCGTATTTGTTGTTTCGGGAGCCTATTTGTAGTATCAGGCATTTGTTTACGTTAAAGGGCATCTGCCAATTTTCTGACCACTCTGATATCTTGTTTAAATCTGATTGCAGGCTACTTCTATCGCTTTCTGATATTATTGCATTTCCTATTTTAGTGTCATCGGCGATTTTGGAAATTATGTTATTAATGCCGTTGTCTAAATCATTAATATAATAATTATGAATAATAATGGGCCCAGAACTGAACCCTGTGGGACTCTACTAGTCACTACTAGTCCATTCTGATTCCACTCCATTAATAATTACTCTTTGCTTTCTTTCGCTTAACCAATTCCTTATCCAATTAAGTGTGTTGCCTTGTATTCCTAGATTCTCGACCTTCTGAAGTAAGTTATTGTGAGGGACTTTGTCGAAGGCCTTCTGGAAGTCCAAGTACACTATATCAAGACTTTTGGTAAAATCATAAATCTTAAATAGGTTGTCATAAAATTCGATAAGGTTCGTTAGGCATGATTTTTTTGCTCTGAAGCCGTGTTGACTATTATTAATAAGATTGTTATTCTCTATGAAAAGTACAAGTTCGTCTCTTATGATTGAGTCTAATAGTTTTACAGTAACGAAAGTTAAGCTAATGGGTCTGTAATTCCCTGGTAGTTTTTTTATCTCCCTTTTTAAATATCGGTGTAATATTCGCTGTCTTCCAGTCAGTGGGTAATTGTCCATGTTGGAGTGACATATTTAAAATTTTGGTTAGGGCTTCGGCAACTTTATCTTTGACCATTTTTAGGATTTTAGGGATGAATAGGTCTGGGCCGCGAGATTTATTTATTTTCAGTAATTCAATCTGTCTAGTGACGTTTGATTGGCTGATTTTGAAGTCAGGGAGCACAATCTTGCTTGTTTGATTAGTAGCTTGTGGAGTGTTCGTGTTGGCAGGAGTGGTAAAAACGGAGCTGAAATAATTGTTAAGAGTAGAGGCTATGTCTCTGCTATCTGTTTCTAGAACACCTTGAGTGTTAAGTATGGGTCCTATCCCGCTTTTGATGTGTTTGCTACTGTTAATGTGTCTGTAAAATTGCTTTGGATTAGTTTTACTATCTTTAGCTATGCTGATATCATAATTCCTCTTTGCTGTTTTTATTAGTGATTTTACTTTTCTTCTGGCGGCCAGGTATTGTTTACATATGGTATTATTCTTTGTTTCTCTCTTTAAGTTGTATAAACGATTTCTTTCCCTAATTGCTCTACTGATATTTATATCGTACCAAAGGGGTTTGTTTATTTTCTTACTGTGTCTTTTACGCATTGGGATATATTTCTTTTGAGCACCCATGAATATTTCTTTAAATCTTTCCCATGTATCGTCAATGTTGGTGAGACCTTCGAGATGCAGATTAATATCTTTTAGGTAATTTCTTAGGCTATTGAAGTCTGCCATATTATAGTTGGGAATAAAAGTTTCACTAGTGCTGTTTGTGTGCGACATATTAATTTGGAGCCTGACGATATTATGATCACAATTAGATATTAATTCCCCAACTTCTAAGTCAGAAATTAAATTTTCGTGGGTCGTGATTACTAGGTCTAAAATATTATCTCCCCTCGTGGGTTTCTGGACTAATTGATATAAGAAGTTATCTTTAATAAATTCGGTCATTTTTTCTGATGCATGGCCAGACCCTTTTAAATCTCCCCAATGAATATTAGGAAGATTAAAATCGCCTATGATAAGGGTTTCTTTTGTTGATAGAGTTTTTTCTAAATTATTGTATAGGTCTATACCCTCTTGATAGGTATGAGTTGGACGACGATATACGACAACCACATTAATGTCTATATCCTTGTTATTAATTTTCACACATAACAGTTCTGAGTTATTAGAAGGAATTTGAACCTCAAGTGAGCATATAATGATTTTCTTTTATATAAAGTAATACACCTCTCTTACCTACTCTGTCCTTATGATATACAGTAGTTTATAGGAATTGATCTGATATTCGTGTGTGAAATCGATATTGTTGGTGTCTATATAAGTTTCTGTTATCACAATTATATCTATTTCTTCATTTAGTAACATACGTCTTTCTTAGTTCGTCAATCTTATTTCGTAGACTTCTGGCATTAAAATACATTAATTTGATTGCTTGTTTATTCTCACTCGATCTTTTGTAAGTGGGGAATCCGACAGCAATGACACGTTCGGTGGTTGGAGAGAGTTTAATATTTGTTTTTGTTCGGGTAAAGAGTGGTTGAGTCTTACGGAAAATCTAGGTGATGGTACGGGGGAGTGGGAGAGCGGTGATTGAGGGTAGGGGTGAGGGCGTAATGGAATAAAGGGGAGGGGAGGGAGGTGCGAGGGAGGGACGGAGCGGGGTTTGGAGGCGAGGAGAAGGGAGGGGTGAGGGAGGTTGGGGAAGGGTATGGGGTAAGACCTTGGGGAAGGATTAGGAAGAATTAGGTTCTCTGAGAGAGTAGGGTGGCTTATCAGGCTTTTCTTTGTCCTGTCAGAGTGTGATGGGGATTTGTGAGAAGACTGGTGATTATCCCTAGTTTTCTCGTGTGGGCGTTGTACACAGCTGCATTTAATTTCGAAGCTAGCCACGTGGAACCAGTGTGGGAGAGATGAATTCCGACTGATAGATAGATAGATAGATAGACTGATAGATAAGTAGATATATAGATAGATTGATAGATATATAGATATATAATATAGATATATAATATAGATAGATAGATAGATACACTGATAGGATACACAGACGAAGCTTTGGGAAGGATATAAGGTGTGGAGGAAGAAGAGGAAGGAGTTAAAGTAAAGTATAGGAGATAGAAAAAAAACAAAGACCTATAAATCAACAAAAAGAAAACGAGAATAAGCGGACAAACGTGATAGAGAGAGAGAGAGAGAGAGAGAGTAGAGATAGTAAAGGTCAATACACCGGCTGTCTCCTTCCCTTCCTATTTATGGTCACCCCCCCCCCCCCCAACAACCAGGAAGGAGGAAGGAAGAACGTAGAGGAGAAGGAAGGAAGGAAGGAAGGAGGAATTAAGATAAGGACGAAAATGAGGAGTGAGGTAGAGGGGAAGGAAGGAAGAGGAGAAGGGAGAAAGAGGAGGAGGGAGGTAGAGGAGAAGAAAGGAAGAGAAGGAGGGAGGTAGAGGAGAAAGAAGGAAGGAGGATGAGAAGGACGAAATGGATGAGGGAGGTAGAGGGGAAGGAAGGAAGATGAGAAGGGAGAAAGAAAGGAAGAAGGAGGTAGAGGAGAAATAAGGAAAAGAAGGAAGGTAAGAGGTAGAGGAGAAGGGAATAAATGGGAAAATAACGAAAAGGAAGCAATAAAACAAACACTAGGAGAATGGGGGGGGAGGGGGCGAAGAAGGAGGAGTAGAGAGATGAGAGGAGGGGGAGGAGGAAGAAGAAGGAGAAGAGGAAGAGGAGAAGAGAAGAAGGGGGAGGAAGAAGAAGATACAACAGCAGATCAACAGGGATAATTAAATAGTAGACACAAACTACATAAAGATATACTCGGGAAAACAGGTTAATATTCATTAGTTTTCAAGCAAATTGATAAAATGAGAGAGAGAGAGAGAGAGAGAGAGAGAGAGAGAGAGAGAGAGAGAGAGAGAGAGAGAGAGAGAGAGAGAGACACTTAAAATAAAATGTGGGATTAAATAACACGCATAAAAACTCAAGAGTGAAGTGGGTATGATTGACAACATGGCTGTGTGTGTGTATGTGTGTGTGAGTAGTGGATATAATTGGGTACATGACTGTTTGGGTGTTAGTGTGTGTTCAGGAAAATACTATTTGTCTATGCCTGGGATCGAACTTGAGCTGCATTTCCAAAATTCTACCTATTACACCACCACCTTACATCAAAGGGGCCGTCAGACTGTTGTCCTCTTCAGAAGGTTTTGCTGGTCAAGGCACCGAAGTTGTTGAAGCCCTACGAGAAAAGCACCCACCTACACCTAGGGACCTAAACCTCCCCCCTGCTCCAAATGACCAGATGCCCCAACCTTTAGTTGTCACGAAGGAGCAGGTGGTTGCCGCAGTTGACTTCATTCCCAGCAGGCTCAGCCGCGGGCCCAGATGGTATCTGACCCGCCCACCTCAAAGGCCTCTTGGGTCAGGGATCAGGAGCTGCTGGGGAGGCACTCTTGGAAACCCTCACCAAATTCATCAACATGGTTTTAAGAGGGGAAGTACCCGACTGTGCCACACCCCTATTTTTTGGGGCATCACTCTGTGCACTGGCAAAAAAGATGGCGGTGTGCGCCCAATAGCAGTAGGGAACACCTTCCGCCGCCTTGCCACAAAGGTGGGTTTGAAACCACTCTCGAATGGCCTAGGTCAACACTTAAGACCAGTTCAACTAGGTTTCGGAACTCCAGGGGTGTGTGAAGCTGCTGTACACGCAACCCGCACCTACCTCAGCCAAGCCCAAGAAAAACGAGTGCTTCTAAAGATTGACATGCGGAACGCATTCAACAGCATTCGCAGGGATGTCTTCCTCCGTGCAGCTCAAGAACACATCCCCACTCTGTACCCCCTACTTTGGCAGGCTTATTCCAAACCTTCAATCCTGATTTTTGGCGAGACGGTAATCCCATCAGCGACCGGGTTACAGCAGGGAGATCCAGGTTGTCCTGCTCTTTTCTCAATAGGGGTGGACGCAGCAGCTAACAAAGTAAGGTCAGAACTGAATGTATTGTACCTGGACGATGCAACCTTGGGTGGGTCTGTAGAAAACGTTCTAACCGACCTAAATAACATCGTAACTGACCTCAGCCAGGCTGGGCTAGTGATAAATGACACCAAATGTGAACTTGTCCTCCTCAACCAAACACGTGAAGAAAGAGAAGAGACTCAGGCCCTGTTTCAAGGCATATTGCCAGATGTAAAGATCCTTCAGGAGCACCAGCAAACCCTATTAGGTTCCCCACTAACTCTGGCAGCAATCCCACCAGCACTTCAAGTTAAAAAGGAGGAGCTTCAACGTCTCGTGAGTCGCCTGATACACATCGATGCCCACTCAGCTCTGGCCCTTCTCAAGAATTGTTTCTCCATCCCAAAACTCCAATACCTCTTGCGCACATCGATGACTTACACGAACAATGGTGTCCTCCAAGAATTAGACAGCATAATCCGAGAAGCAGTGACAAGCATCACCAACGTGGAATTTCAAGAACAGACCTGGACACAAGCCACTCTTCCTGTCCGCCTCGGGGGCTTGGGCATACGGAGAGCCTCGGATATTGCCTCCCCAGCCTTTATCTCTTCCCTCATCGCGACCAACGACCTTGTAGTGTCCATCCTTTCTTCTCAACCCAGAATGACACTTAATAGGGAAGTAGCAGTAGTGATTAACACCTGGAAGGAAAGTACAGGAGCAGAGGAGGAGCCTCATGGTACCTCCAGGAGCAAGCAGAAAGCGTGGGATACCATCTCGGCGAAGAAAACTAAAAAAAATGTCTTAACCAATGCAGACCAGGTTGCAAAAGCACGCCTCCAGGCAGCCGCCCGTTTGGAGAGTGGCTTGTGGTTACACGCCATCCCCATCCCACCTCTTGGAACTCACTTGGATGCTGAAGCCCTCCGGGTTGCCATCGCGCTCAGAGTGGGTGCGGCAGTTTGTCACCCACACACTTGCAAGTGTGGTGGGGGGATGGATGCTCAAGGTCACCATGCCTTGTCATGTAATTACAACGCAGGCCGCCTGCCAAGCCACTCTGCACTAAATGATTTCATAAAACGGGCCCTGCAAAGTGCTAACTGTGCATCAATCCTCGAACCACATGGACTTCACAGAGAAGACGGCAAACGGCCAGATGGGATGACCACTTTCCCTTACAAGAATGGCCGGTGCCTCGTGTGGGATGCCACATGTGTTGACACTTTCTCCACAACCAACATCGCCAGAAACGCCGACGAAGCAGGTGAAGCTGCCCGGATAGCAGAAAATAAAAAGCGAGAAAAATATCAAGCCATCGCCAGAAATCATCAGTTCGAGCCCCTGGCATTCGAAACTTCAGGAGTCTTCGGCCCTACCACCCTTAAGATGGTGAATGAAATAGGCCATAAAATCAGAGAAGTTTCAGGAGAACCCCGGGAAACCCTCTGGCTCAAGCAAAGACTAGGGATGGCTATCCTCCGGGGCACTGCCACCAGCGTCATGAGCTCAGTACGACTGGACTGGGTCATGCCACTGTGTGAGGCCCGGGCAGGAGTGGTGTATCCGTAGTCTCTCCACAGCAGGGTAAAAAAAAAAATAAATAAACTTTATTTGTATTTAACATGTGTGATGAACATAAATAAAAGGGGATGTGTCAGATGGTTGAAAGCCACAGTTGCTCGCGCGTTTGGGGCTAGCAACACGTATTATGAAAAACATGTATCCTCCTTCATTCACTGTCCCCCCCCTTCACTCACTCAACCCCATAATTTGCCGGAGGATAACAGGTTTTCCACAATACGTAGACGGAGGTCTTTTTATAAAAACAAATAAAAAAAAACATCCCTTATAGGAACTTACTCACATGCCCGATTTTGATCGTCGACAAGACCCGACATCCCCTATTCGGCCATTGTCTCGTCATGTCATGTAAAAATTCTTGCATAATCGTCTGATGTCCCCGATTGGTTGCTGGAGTTCTGGTGAGTCTTGAAATGGGTGGTGAAAGTTGTGCTGATTTTTTTTAAATTCAAAAGTTTTCCCGACTGTCGGTTATGTGCACGACGGTCGAGCAATGTCGGCCATGTGTCCGTGAATAAACGGCGACCAGTCGAGTACATTCTGATGTGTCCGCGATAGTGTCGCACGAAAATAATCGTTACGAACAAGCACAACCCCGCCTGACTATTTGCCGACGTTTCTCCTCATTCAGGTATCAATTTTTTCCTGGCGAGCTCCCCTATTTCGTTTCATTACGTTTGAAATGTTAAGACGTTTCAGTCCAGTAGTTTTGTGTTTCCAGAACTAATGATGGTTTTTCTATCTATAAGTTTGGCGATAATAAGATGGTACACCCTATTTAGGTGTTGAAGTTTTCTGGGCGAGCAATAGCGAGCCTTTTATTTAGAAGAAATCTAAGCAATAGCTTGAAGGGGGTCTGATCTCATGCTTCAGTATTTTGGTGACGTGATGTAAAGGTTAGTAGGCCATCATCCTCTTAAGGGGGTACTGCTTGGTTTTTGGTCTATATAATTATGTATTTATTTATTTATTTTTGAGGTTCCTCGCTAGACCTCCATCAAGCTTAAAATAGCACCCCTTAGACCCCCTTTCAAGATAAATTTGTACATTTTTCGGTAGAAAATGTCCCGGCCGAAGGCCTGTTCCTTCTAAAAATACAGGCTCGCTGTCACTCGCCAGGAAAACATCATTACCTAAATGGCAGGAAAGGTCCTAACATTGACGAAGAAATGGGGTGAAAGGTCTTAAAATCGACAAACTAACGGCACGAAAATCTTAAAACCTCAAAACTAATATGCTAACCATGAGGGAGAAGGGGGTCCATAAAAAGCGAGTAGTACCCCCTTAAAGTTACACATTCAGACACTTGTACACAATCATTCACACAAACGCCTCCAATTTGGGTAGGTAAGCGGTTTATAAGTTAAAGGGGATGGTTCACTTTTTCGTCGATTTTTGAAATGTATTTATTATTTTTCTAGTTTCCTCCCTAGACCTCTATCATACTTTAAAAAAAAACACCCCCTTGACCCCCTTTCAAGATAAATGTGTACATTTTTCGGTAGAAAAATGTCCCGGCCGAAGTCCGATTCCTCCTAAATTACAGGCTCGTTATCGCTCGCCAGGAAAACATCGACACCTAAATCACACGAACAAGTCTTAACATTGACAAAGAAATGAAGCGAAAGGTCATAAAATCGCCAAGTCAATGGGCTGAACATCTTAAAATCTGAAAAGTATTGGGGCTAAGCATGAGGGAGAAGGGTGAATGTCTGGGGGTTATTATGATGCTTTGGTTAACCCCTTCTGTACCGGCCACGTTTATTTATTATATTCTAGCTAAATTTTGTCGTTTTTGCGCAGTTTAAGGGGGTGACCTACTTTTTTGTTATTTCTCTCCTTTTCTCTCTTTCTCTGGCTTGTATCCATTCGGCCCCATTCAGCCAACTATTTTAAGACGTTTATCCCCATCTAGGTGTCGATTTCTTCCTGACGAGCGAAAGTGAGCCAGCATTATAAATTATGAAGAAATCCGGCTTCGCCGGAGACATTTTTTATCGAAAAATGTACAAATTTAGCCTGCTATAAAAAAAAATAAAAAATATGCTGGCTCGCTACCGCTCACCAGTAAACAATTGACACCTGGATGGGGATAAACGTCTTAAAACAGTAGGCTGAATGGGGCCAAATGGTTCAAGCCAGAGAAAGATAGAAAAGGACAGAACCAAAACAGGTCACCCCCCCCCCCCCTTAAGAAGGATATGTGGCAGTAAAAAGGGTTAAGTGAGATAGTTGGATGCCTGTTGGTTGCCGGGAGCCCATATAAAGCTGACTATAATCGCCTAATGGTAGCTAGAAGAAAGTTAAAAGGACGGCACCGGTAATGCAGGGGTTAATAACAGTATTATTGAAGATTTTGCTTTTGTTTTGTCACTCGTGCAATGTAGTTTAGTTTGCCCTCTATAGGCTAACAAAAATGCCTTCCCAGACTTCCTTCACACAAATTAAGGGGGCCAACCTCGTTTTTTTCCTTTCGCTCTCCCTCTCTCTGTGGGTTGTATCCATTTGGCCCCATTCAGCCTACTGTTTTAAGACGTTTATCCCCATCCAGGTGTCGATTTTTTCCTGGCGAGAGGCAGCGAGCCAGCACATTTAAAAACAAACATTTTGATAGAAGGCTTAATTTGTAAATTTTTCGATAGAAAAATGTCTCCGGCGAAACTGGATTTCTTCATCCAATGCTGGCTCGCTATCTCTCGCCAGGAACAAATCGACACCTGGATGGGTGGAATAAAGATGGGGTTGGGGATAAAGATACCAAGAATAAACTGTCTCTAAACGCATCAGGACGCTCAAGAGGTTAAGGAGAGAGGGGTCGTTTTTCTGGTCCCCCTTCTTTCTCATGTTTAGCCCCATTAGTTTGTCGATGTTAAAACCTTTCGTCCCATTTCTATATCAATATCAAGACCTTTGGTGCCATTTAGGTGTCTATTTTTTTCCTGACTCGCGATAGCGAACCTGTAATTTCAAGAGAATATCGGCCGGAAATTTGTTCTATCGAAAAATGCACAAATTTATCTTGAAGGGGTCTAGGGAGTGTTTTTGAATGAATATTTATAAATAGCCCCCCCAAAAATAAATAAATAAACAAATAAATAAATAAATAAATACAAATAATCACTGTCCCCTTAATATGAAAATGGTAAGCTCAGATTACAATGTATGAGTATAATATAGATTATAACCAAAATGACTGTATCCTTAAAGGTCCATGGCTGTACCGACGATCTGATTGGCTGTCTTGGAGTCTTGGATTATTGCAGAGGGCGGTGATTGGCCAGTCATTTAGTGCTGGGTCATTCATTATTCACTATAGGGGTGCAGTACTCGGGCATCCTGGGTTATTCACCACTTAATGCGAGTGAGAGTGAGAGTGAGTGTGTGAAAGAGAGAGAGAGAGTGAGAGTGAGTAGCAGGTAGCGATCTTAATGATCTCCAGGCCCTTATACCCTTATTTTTATGATTATGGTTTTTGCTGGGGTTAATTGGATTAATTAGGTAGGTTCTTGCTTGACTGGAGAAGTTGAATCCACTTAAACACATGCACAAAGGTAATAGAGGATAAATATAACATAGCGTACATTCATAAATTGTATTGATAGGCACACAGATATTGATTTAGCAAAAGTAATAGGTAAAGTATAAATATAGACGCACGAGCGAGGATCCACAATACTCTTTCACGATTAAGACACTGCCTGTTGATATTACTTAAGTGCTCCCTTGAGACTTCGTTGAGTACTTGTTTGAGATTACACTACATGATATATATATAAAGATTTTCACTTAAGTACTTCCCTTTAATAAGGTATATCACTAGTACTTCTTTGAGGTTACACAGTGTATTGAAATTACTAGGATATTGCACTAGAGTACTTTCCTTTGAATAAGGTATATCACTAGTACTTCTTTGAGGTTACACAATGTATTGAAATTACTAGGATATTGCACTAGAGTACTTTCCTTTGAATAAGGTATATCACTAGTACTTCTTTGAGGTTAGATAGCGTATTAATATATTGTGTTATTCACTCCCCTAAGTACTTCCTTTGAATAAGGTGCATCACTAGTAATTCTCAGAGGTTACACTGTATATTTATAATCTATATGTATCACTTTAGTACTTCCTTCGAATAAGGTGCGTCACTAGTACTTCTTTGAGGTTACACTGGGTATTATATCATAAGGCACTACTGTAGTCTTCTGATGAGGGTCTTGGCCGTTGTGGTGGTCCTGATGTGGCTGGTGGATAGTGGATGGAACTCGAACTCTTAGGTGTTGAGTCTTAAATGTTATGTACAATATGCCAGTGCATCTGTAACATATCATCGAGCGAACGTAGAGAGAAGCTCTCTAACTACTCTGACCGTTATAAGAGTTTTGATGCAGAACCTTCCAGTACTCTTGGGTGTTGGGTCTTAAATGTCATGTACAATATGCCAGTGCATCTGTAGCATGTCATCGGACTAACGTAAGAGTGGATGAGGTGATTTTGAGCCTTTTACAGTATAACGTACTCCAGAACCAGTGCCTGGGATTCTGTACCGTAAGGACTCTAGATGCAGAGTGCTGTTATGCAAAGCTATGGTATTGCAGAGCCTTATCTTTCCAAAGCCCAGCCAGTGTGTGAACTTTAGTAATGTTTAGAGGTCGGTTTACTACCAATAAAGCAACAAATCAGCATTCTTTATTGACAGTGAAGCCTGGTAATCAAGGCAGAAGAACTGATATTAGGTTGTCTCCAGTGACATCTAATAACGAATTCCTTTGATGAGCCAAGATCTAAATAATCCTAAATAGATCTTTACAACCAGTGCTGTCTGTGGTCTATTTAGTATCAAACCCAAATCTTCCAGCTGTTGTTTATCTTCCAGTGAGGGTAATTAATAGCTTTCCAACTCTATAGATCATAACTTTGCCTGTCATAGTCTTACCTCTTTTGGCGTTTCTCCCGTTGTCCCTTCTCCGGGTAAGAAGGACATCGGCGCGGGAAGGAGGCCCTGAGGTGGTTGGGTAGTCCCTCTTCGCTTCTCGGTCATGGTGATGATGCGGTTGGAGGAAGAAGGGCGCGTGGAGGTATGGTGTCTATGCAGCCTGGTGGTCTTCCTTTCCTTCGTGCTTTTCCTTCTCTTAATGGCATCAGGGTTATGAATGGTGACTTGTATATCTTTGCCGGGTGTTGGAGGGGGTGCGGGAGTTATGGATACAACTCTGGCGCATCTTGGTGGTGTGGTGGTTATGGCTTCCTTTAATGGGGCGTGTGGTTGTGTGCGGGAAAGCTGCTTGGCGATAGTGGCATGGTATTTATATTCCTCGTTATCTTATATATATATATATGTAATATAAATATGTATATATATATATATATATATATATACTGGATATATATAGATGTGCTGGAAAGTGTAAAAAGGAACACCTTGAGATGGTTCGGCCATGTGGAACGTATGGGAAGCGAGGGAATGACTAAAAGGGTGTACGAGAGCGAGGTGGAAGGACAGAGTGGATCGATGAGGTAAACTGAAAGAGAGGTGGAAGGATGGAGTGAAGAAGTATATGGATGAAGGCAGTGCTGGTTGGAAGGAGGGACGTCGACTGACTGGGGACAGAGGTGCATGGACAGAGTTGCATGGGGCAGTTCGTTCATGGCTACCCCTTCGGGGATCACGGCGTCAGGCAATATATATATATATATACTGTATATAATGCATATAATTATAATAAATAAAAAACTAGGGGTATAAGGGCCTGGAGATCATTAAAGTCGCTACCTGCTACGGTCACTGTCTCCCCCCCCCCCCCCTCTATCTCTCTCTTTTTCTTCTCTCTCTCTCTCTCTCTCTCTCTCTCTCTCTCTCTCTCTCTCTCTCTCTCTCTTCATGTCAAATTACCCGCATTGCATCCTTTCATTTGTGTTCCAAGAGATTTGTTTGTTTGCTTGTTATTTTTCTCTCGTTCACCTTTGACTTCCCCTACACTGTCCTAGTTTCCTGACCCCCCCCCTCCCCCCCTTTCCCGCGCTCTCACCACCCCACCCACCCCTTTTACTCTCCCCACCCCACCCACTCTCTCTCCCATCCCTCCTACTCTTTCCACCCACTGTCCCTAAGCCAACCCACTCACTCTCCCCACCCCACCCACCCACCCCACCCACCCACTCTCCCCACCCCACTTACTATCTCTCCTTATCGCTCTCTCGTCTTCAAATCCCTCCATGCCTCCCACATTGACGTCCTGCTCCCTACTTCCTGACAATTCTCTCTCTCTCTCTCTCTCTCTCTCTCTCTCTCTCTCTCTCTCTCTCTCACTGTTTCTTCAAATGCTCTATATTTTGAGCTCTCTTATCTGTACGAATAGTAAATCCTGACCATATCAAATGCATCATAAGGTCTGTGAGGTCAGCGTAATTATCTAGTAACATTTATCTATCTATCTATCTATTTATCTATCTATGTATCTATCTATATCTATCTGTCGATTTATGTATGTTTTTGTTTTGTTTTTTTCTATGTGAGTGAGGGAGGCAAAAGGCAGAACTGCCTGTAGCAAGTGCCTCCCCCAGAGTTGAAAGAGTGACAGGGCCAAAATCAAGGGACGTTCGAGCCAAAATGCCTGGACACACGAAGTTTGAAGCAATTTAAGTCATAGGAAGCGGGAAAAACTGATTCTGGGAGAGAGTTCCAGAGCTCAGCTGTTGAGTAGAAGAAAGTTTGAGAGTAACGTTTCACTCTTGGGTTGAAGAGTTGCACAGAGTAGGGGTGGGATTGAGTTGCAAGACGGGTACCACGTGCCCTACGTAAAGGAGTTGGTATGCACTGGGATAGCTCTGAGGAACACTGATTATTATAGTAGCGATAGAATAGCGAGAGAGATGCAACATTGCGGCGGAGAGAGAGAGATTGCAGAGAGTTGGTGAGTGGACGGGAGTTAATGATACGGAATGCCTTCCTTTCAACCTTGTCTAGGAGAGCGGTGTGAGAGGAACCTCCCCACACATGTGAACAATACTCAATACAAGGGTGTACTATGCCCCTGTACAGAGCAAGAAGCTGTGCAGGGGAAAAAAATCCCCTAAGGCGGTTGAGCACACCCAGCTTCTGGGAGGCTGCCTTAGCAAGACTGGTAATATGGTCCTTCCAAATGAGAGCAGAAGAAAAAGAGACACCAAGAATATTGAGAGAAGATGAAGGGTTGATTTTTGTATTGTTGAAGAATAAGGGATAGTCCGCTGGGAGATCCTGACGGGTAGATTGATGGAGAAATTGGGTTTTGGAAGCATTAAAGTTAACAAGGTTTTCTCTGCCCCAATTGGAAATAGTATTTAGATCAGAATTTAAGAGTTGTATGGCTTCATTACGTTTGTCGTTGAGGGATTGCTGGCTGGGGCGTTCTGAAAAAGTAATGGAGTAGTGTAAGGTTGAGTCGTCTGCGTATGAATGGATGGGAATTAAGGTACAGTAAGGAGATCATTTATAAAAATTAGAAAGAGAATAGGAGATAGGACAGAGCCCTGAGGAACACCGGAGTTTATAGGGTGAGGAAGTGAACAATGGCCGTCCACAACCGCGGCTATGGAACGGCCGGAAAGGAAATTAGAGACAAAGGCACAGATGGAGGGATAGAAACCGAAGGAGGGTAGTTTAGAAATTAAAGATTTATGCCAGACTCTATCGAAGGCTTTCGATATGTTTAGTGCAATAGAAAAAGTCTCACCGAAGTCCCGAAAGGAAGATGACCAAGAGTTAGTAAGATATGAAAGAAGATCACCAGTAGAGCGACCCTTAAGGAAGCCATACTGGCGATCTGAGAGCAGATTATGAGAAGAGAAATGCTTAAGAAATTTGGAAGCAAGAATAGTTTCAAAAACTTTAGAGATACAAGAGATGAGATCAATTGGACGATAGTTGGAGGGTTGAGAGCGGTCACCCTTCTATGAGAGCAAACTTCCAGCAGGAAGGGCAGACGTTAGAGGAGAGACAGAGACGAAAGAGTTTGCCTAGGCAGGGAGTCAGCACGGAAGCACAGTATGTATGTATATATCTATCCATCTATATTTCTATATATCTATATATGTACAGTATGTATCTATCTATCTATCTATATTTATCTACCTATGTATCTATTAATTTATCTATTTATCTACCTCTCTACCCATCTCTCTATGCACATCAATCTCTGTACCAATCAATCTCTCTTCCTTAAACCTCCTTCCCCCTCCCCCCTCCCCAGTAGTCAATGAACCATGGGGTGGTGTTGATGTCAAGAGGGGGAGGGGGGGGGGGGGTGTTGTCAGGGGCCGCCAGGTCAAGACTCTTACTTTATCTAACCTTGTCTAGTTTATTACTTTATTACATTATTACATTTACTACATTATTACTTTATCTAACTTTGTCTAGTTTATTACTTTATTACATTATTACATTATTACTTTATTACTTCATCTAACCTTGTCTAGTTTATTACTTTATTACATTATTATATTTACTACATTATTACTTTATCTAACTTTGTCTAGTTTATTACTTTATTACATTATTACTTTATTACTTTATCTAACCTTGTCTAGTTTATTACTTTATTACATTATTACATTTATTACATTATTACTTTATCTAACCTTGTTTAGTTTATTACATTATTACATTTATTACATTCAATACTTTATTACTTTATCTAACCTTGTCTAGTTTATTACTTTATTACATTATTACATTTACTACATTATTACTTTATCTAACCTTGTCTAGTTTATTACTTTATTACATTATTACATTATTACTTTATTACTTTATCTAACCTTGTCTAGTTTATTACTTTATTACATTATTACATTTACTACATTATTACTTTATCTAACTTTGTCTAGTTTATTACTTTATTACATTATTACATTATTACTTTATTACTTTATCTAACCTTGTCTAGTTTATTACTTTATTACATTATTACATTTACTACATTATTACTTTATCTAACTTTGTCTAGTTTATTACTTTATTACTTTATTACTTTATCTAACTTTGTCTAGTTTATTACATTATTACTTTATTACTTTATCTAACCTTGTCTAGTTTATTACATTATTACTTAGGCCACTTCCTAGACTCGTTTCTAGCTAAATGTGTACTGTTGCTCACATAAGTTATGTTCCTCTCCGTGATCTTAAACATTGGAATTATACAGTAATGCACATGATTGACTTACGAGTGTAGTTTCTGGTTCAGTGGTTAACTCATCTGATTAGTCAACTTTAATAATTTGAAAGAAATCACACTCGCAATTCATTCATACTCTTTGACTTTCATACACGGCGAGGAACAGAACCTATGTGGGCAACTGTACATTTTTCGGGAGATAAGCGTTCCCGGCGCGGTATTGTTCGTTTAGTTATGTGTAGGAAGTTAAACAAAAATAAAAAATAATAACTTCTCACCTCATCAGATCTCTACTTAATGATAACGAATAAACATACTCCCTATCTATGTTATTGGTCTTATTTATCAAGTGTGAAAATGCTGCTATTGATTATCGTAAGACCCTTCATGTCACATAAGTTGCCTACACTCTTAATATATATATATATATATATATATATATATATATATATATATATATATATATATTGTATATATATATATATATTATACCATTTTATTTTACTGGGGTTTAATTGGACAATGGTAGTTTCTTACTCGACTGGAGAAACTAAAGCCAAACTACACATGCACAAAAGTCGTAAAGGGTAAATATAATACTGAATACACACATGAATTTCCTTTTAATAATAACTTGATACACAACACCGATAATACACCTTACACTGATACATAGAATAATCACAATATAAATATGCCTAGCACGGACGAGGATCCACGACAGACCTATAGAATTCACTTAACACTCCTATTCTATCACTTGCGTAGATTTCGGAGATACACTTAATTTGCAATGGTGATGGAAATAATATAACTCCCTCAACACTCCTATTTTAACACTGAGTAGATTTGGAGATACTGGCACTGGTGGCTGAAGTGTTAGTAGCTGAGTCCTTTCTCTTGGTCCCGTTGATCCGCTTAGGTGGTCCTGCCGTGTGGTAAATGGGGTAGGGATACAGATGGACTAGTTGGTTTGGGGGCCTTTAATAGTAGTTCCTTATGTCATGACACAGGGTGCATACCATCGGATGAACGCGAGCATAAACTTAGACATGTCTTAAGTTGTGGCTGCTTGACTATCCTGGCCGTTAATCTAGTCGTGGGTGAAGTTATGTTTCGGTACTCTTGATGTAGGGCCTTTAATACAGAGTCGCTCGTGTCATGACAGAGTAACTAGGTATCGGGCTAACGTAGGGAAGCAGTAAGATCATGATCGTACTAGCTCTCCCAATCTGCCTCTGACCGTTGTAAGAGTGTTCAAAGAACCCAGGGGTCGGTTATTAAACCTTTCTACAAACATATGTCCTCGACCATGGTTCTGGCCATATGCAGTATGGACTTTCTATGCAGAGTGCCGTTACTTAGACGGTATCTCGAAAAGCCCGAACTATTAAAGATGTCTTGCCATGGCAAAGACTTCTTTAAGAGTTTTGGAGAGTACTGAATTGATCCTGAAAGTCTGTTTATAGCATGCCTTCAGTGCTACTTTCAGTGTCAAAACTTGCAGCCTAAAAGAGATCCAAATGTTATTCCTACACCATGGTGTGGAAACACAAAAGTTCACTAGTAGGGTAAAGAACTCTCAAACAATAAGGTAGACAGCCATGGCATGAATACGCAAATGAGTGAGAGGTTAACTCTTAGGCTCAAATCTTGCATGCAAGTAAAGTGAGCCCTCAAATTGCTGACTCTACCTTGTTCTCGTCGAGATGGTCATGACGTTTGCTGCTATGTCCCAGGGCTGGTACTTGGAGGTCAGAAGGTCATAAGTGCGGAGGGGAGGATTAGGGGGTTGAGGTAGCCCCCTTAGAAATTCCCGCGTGGGTGGTGGGAGACCTGCGCGGAAGAGCGGCGCATCTGGAAGGGGGAGAGTTGGGTATGATGCCCCTCGTTGGTTTGGTTGTATTTTGCTTTCCTCTCTTGTCTTCCTGCATTGTCGATCGTGATTTTGATTTTTTTTCCTGGGGTGGGTGGTAGGGCGTGGTTGATGGTGGCAACTCTGGCTTCCCGAGTGTTGATGTGAGGCAGGGCTAATTTTGGTTTTGGGCGGCCATGTTGTTTCCCTTCTTCCTTCGTCTTTTCATTTATTTCTGGTTGAGGTGGCTGCTTGGTGTTTATTTTGCTGGGGCGAGTTCTCCTTTTCCTTTTGCTGTTTCCCTTTTCTTTTCTTCTTTTCTTCTGTGTTCGTCCTGGGTGTTGTGGTTCTTTGTGGTTTCATAGTTCTTTCTGTCTTGCCGGTATTCCTGTTCTTTCTAGCCGTTTTCTTTGGTGGTGTATTTTCCTTGCTGTTCCTCTCCTTTCTCGTGGTCTTCCCTTCTATTTCCATTCTTCGTTTCTGGTTCCGGCTGGTCTGTTGTGGCATGTATTATCTCGGGTATTTTAATATATATATATATATATATATATATATATATATATATATATATATATACAGTATATATATATATATATATATATATATATATATATATAATTATATATATATATATATATATATATATATATATATATATATATATATATATTATATATATATAGAGAGAGAGAGAGAGAGAGAGAGAGATAGATAGATAGATAGATAGATAGATAGATAAATAGATTGATTGATAGACAGATAGATATATACAGTAGTTAGTCAATTATGTGTTTGATAAGAGGCTACATGGTAACCTTTTACATTTTTACAGTGGATATAATTTCATACTACTGCAAAGTTTGTTCATTATTTGAACATACAATATTCATGACTTGCTGGTTTTGATCCCTTTGTTCATCATATATATATATAATATTATACGCTGAAAGTTGTATAGACTTAAATTATTTAACCATGAACACATTTCTGACATATTCACCAAGTTATATACTGTATTTAACCCTTTCTAAATCCGATGACGCATTTCTCTTCGGTTTTCTGGCTATTAGTTGACGATTTTATCCAGAGAGTAAATTGAGATAGTCTTTACCCTTATTGTTCCCACATATCCTTCCTAAGCTGTATATAAGCTTATAATGGTAGCCAGAATAGACTCTCAAATGCGTCATCATCTTCAAAGGGTTTAAGGGGGAGGTAGTCGCTATTTATGGACACCCTTCTCCCTCGTGTTTATGCATATTAGTTTTGAAGTTTTAAGATTTTCGTACCGTTAGTTTGTCGATTTTAAGACCTTTCTCCCCATTTCTTTGTCAAAATTAAGACCTTCCGTGCTCATTTGGGTGTCGATTTTGTTCCTGGCGAGCGATAGCGAGCCTGTAATTTTAGAAGAAGGCCGGGATATTTTTCTACCAAAAAATTTACACATTTATCAGAAAGGGGGACTAGGGGGTACTATTTTAAGCTTGATGGAGATTTAGCGAGGAAACTCAAAAATAAATAAATTAATAAATACATAGACCAAAAACCAAGCACTACCCCCTTAACCAACCCTGTAATTCTCAGTGATCCATCATAATCTGACTAAAATCGCCTAATGGTAGCCAGAACATGACGAAGGTAAGCATCCTAGGATACTAAAGGGGTTACATCCAGCACCATGGGGGGGGGGGGGGGTATAATCTACACAGGCCGCAGGGGAGGCCACAGGTAATCCGGTCTAGAGTTGGATTACAAGTTAAGATGTGCGTGGAGTGGAGGATTTGGCAGTGATAGGTGATTTATAGATATATAGATAGATAGATAAATAGATAGATAGACGGATTGCTTTTGCTAGGTAGAGAGAGAGAGAGAGAGAGAGAGAGAGAGAGAGAGAGAGAGAGAGAGAGATAGATTACTTAATACAATAGTGAAGGTGCGAGCCAGTACAAGGTGTATAATTTCCTCAGGCCACAGGGGAGGCTCGACGTGATATGCCGGTCTAGAGTTGGATTACAGATCAAGATGTGTGTGTGTGTGTGTGTGTGTTGGGGGGGGGGGGGTAGCACTGCTAGAGGATTCATAGACAGATTGGTTGATTGAATGGTAGATTTTATATATATATATATATATATATATATATATATATAGAGTGTCCTAGGAGGAAAGGTCATAACTTTAGACAATGATAAGACAAGGTGTTTTAAGCATAAATAGTTCTATAACAAAGAGTCCAAATCTCAATAGTCAAACAAATATTGAAGGTTTTATGTAGTGTCCTCCCCCGCATCACTGTAATGGACTCTTCCATGTCAGATAGTTTCCAACTGGTCCAAAGTTAGATAATATGTCTCTAATCATTTTGTAACTTACAGAATTATAATATAATTATAATTGTTATTCTTATCTAATGTTCTATATATGTTTCTACTTGATCTACCTTTACTGTTGTGTGACACTATACAATTATGTTGGCTTCCTTTCTCAGCACCTTTCCTTTCTCTCATTTCCCACTGTTTTCTTCGTATTCTTACTTTTTCCTTTAGCTTATTCTCCTTCACACATCCTTTACTTGTTCTCGTGTCTTTAATTCCACGTGTCTCTCTTCTGTACTGTATCTCCTTTTATGTTCGTGTATCCTCTCTCTCTCTCTCTCTCTCTCTCTCTCTCTCTCTCTCTCTCTCTCTCTCTCTCTCTCTCTCTCTCTCTCTCTCTCATCTTTGTTTCTTAATTTCCTTTCCTCTAAATATCCACCACTAAATTTGGCTTCATTTCCATATTCCGCTAATCATTCTTGGAACTCCTTTGCCGTCCCCACTTCGCTAATGTTCTCCCTTCTCCTCTTTCTCCACCTCCTCCTCCTCTTCTTCTACCCCATACTCCTCTTCCTCCTCCTCTTAATCCTCTTCTTCCAATGCCAATCAAATGGCACTGAGCTCGAAAGCTTTACGATTTATGAAGACGATATCCTGTTCGCAATCAACAATTTGAAAGTTAATAAAACCCCAGGCCCTGATAAAAATATCCCCAAGGATCCTAAAAGAAGCAAAACACGAATTATTAAACCCACTCGCAAATCTGTTCAACAAATCATTGAATGTTGGGATAGTTCCAAACGAATGTAAACTAGCTAACGTGACACCCATATACAAAAAAGGAAATAAGTCCTCTCCCGGCAATTATCGACCAATTAGCTTAACATCGGTAACGGGCAAATTAATGGAAACCATTATAAGGGACAAAATAGTAAAACATTTGGAAGAAAATAATTTAATAAAAGATTCTCAGCACGGTTTTAGAAATAAACGTTCATGCTTAACAAACTTACTCGACTTCTTCAATGATGATTACAAATCATATGATAAGGATAGAGCAGTTGATATAATATATCTCGATTTTCAGAAAGCTTTCGATACCATACCCCACAAGAGACTAATTGACAAAATAAAAGCCGATCATGGCATAACAGGAAAAACTCTGAAATGGCTCGAAAATTGGCTCTCAGACCGTAAACAACGAGTTGTAATAAATGGTGAAGAATCAGATTGGTGCAAAGTAAATAGTGGCGTTCCCCAGGGTTCGGTATTAGGTCCTATTCTTTTTATAATTTACATAAACGACTTAGACGAAGGAATAGAATGCAAAATTTCGAAATTTGCTGACGATACAAAAATTACTAATAAAGTAACCTCAACAGTACATTGGCAAAAACTACAAGGTGACCTAGACACTTTAGAAAACTGGGCAGAAAAATGGCAAATGAAATTCAACATAGAAAAATGCAAAGTATTGCACATCGGTAGTAACAACGCTAAAAAAGATTACTCAATGAACAACATTCAACTATCAAATACAAATAATGAAAAGGATCTGGGAGTTATAATATCAAGTGACCTGAAGCCGAGTAAACAGTGTACAGAGGTAATAAAAACTGCTAATAAATTGGTGGGTTTCATGGCAGAACATTCAAATTCAAATCAGAAAAAATCATACTTACTCTATTCAACTCATTGGTGCGTCCCCATCTCGAATACTGCGTGCAATTCTGGTCACCGTACTACCGAAAGGACATAAATAAACTTGAAAGGGTGCAACGCAGAGTCACTAAAATGATACCTAGATTGCGTAATAAACCGTACGAAGAGCGCTTAAAAGAACTAAATTTGTTTAGCTTAACCCTTCCTCCCCGGGCTGTCTTAGCTAATGACGGTCGCCCCTACCCGGGCGATATGGCCGAAAAACGTCTAGGCCTAGGCTACCGTATTTATGTTTATTTTCACTGCTAGAACTTTCCCACTCATCTATAATCGTAGTGCGGTTTTCAATCTGTATTTTGGCATTGAGTAGAGCTCTGTAAGTCAACTGGTTCAGTTGTGATGACGATTTCAGTGGAGCCAATATTGCAGAGATGTTGCCAATATGGGGGCTTTTTAGACACTAATTTCGTCATGACGTCATAACAATAACATTGAGGAGTCTTCTCCTTCTTGTTTTCGGAGGTGCGGTGACGAACGCTTGGGTTTGTTGACATACGTCGTACGCACGGCGTTCGGACCAAGCTTAATTAGGCTATTAAGCTCATGCCTTAGATAAGGCATACCGGGTAGCGGCCCTTCTTTCGTGCTGTCCTTACCTAAGGCAGCCCGGGTAGGAAGGGTTAACAAAGCGCAGAATGAGAGGTGACCTAATAGAGGTGTTCAAAATTTTCAAGGGATTCAGCAACCTAAATGTAAGCGAATTATTTACGATCAATCAAGCAAACACGAGAAACAATGGTTATAAGATTATAGGCAAGCGTTTTCATTCTCACGAGGCGAAGCATTTCTTCTTCAACCGCGTTGTGAATAATTGGAACAGACTACCCTCGAACATTGTAAACTGTAATACTGTCGAAACATTTAAGAACCATCTGGATAAACACATGGCAAATAACCCCCGATTAACACAGTTTCTTTCAGAATAACGCGCAACGAAATGTCAACGCATACCGCAATGTATATTGATTTTCATACATCTGTTCCCTTTCAGAATTGTAGTAAATAGAGTTAGCTTAGATTACAAATCAACTTCTTTTTTTCTCCCTGTCCTGTCCGAATTTCCGTGTCAGTTTTTCAATACTGCATGGTATTTTTCCTATCTGTTTCCATGCCAGCATTAGCTGGAGGGAGTGGTGGGTGGGGAGGAGCCTTCTTCTTTGCTATCCTTTTCTCTACCTCGTAGTCAGTAGATTAGTAGTTTTAGATATCCAAACTGCCCCGTAAGGACCAATAGGTCTGTTGCAGTTTGTTCTCCTTTGTATTCCTTTGTATTCCTCCTTCCACTTTAATATCCTTTTCTTTACCTGGTACTTAGTAAGCTTTCACATTATTGTCTTGCCAGTGTTTAGTCTGAAGGATTGGTGGGTGGGGGGAGAGTCACCCTTTACATTCCCTTCACTTATGTTAAACAGATTAGCTACAAGAAGCCTCGTAAGGGTAATTGGTTCTGTTGTTGCTTTTTTGTTTCCTTTGTCAACTTATACTGCCTTACCCCTTTTATCCTCTTTTGTATTTCCTTATTCTGATCTTTCTCTTACTCCTCCTCCTCCTGCTCTTCATCATTATCATCATCATAATCATTATCATAACGTTCTTATTCTTCTTTTTCTTCTTCTTCCTCTTCTTCTATTTTCCATGCTCGTTCTCCTTCGACTTATCCCTCCTTTTCCACCACCTCTTCCTCCTCCTCCTCCTCCTCCTCCTCTTCCTCCTCTTCCTCCTCCTACTCCTCCTCCTCCTCCTACTCCTCCTCCTCCTACTCCTACTCCTCC
>JBAKBP010014255.1:0-59766 GCA_037953745.1 Lithodes maja | reverse complement strand
GGTAGCCGACTCAAGACAGAGCAAGAACAGGGAAAACACAAAAACAACATAAAACAAAAAAAAACAAAAAAATAAACACAGATAAAAAGCACAAACTCACACACATCCAGGTCACCCAGGAGAAGACCCAGAGACCAGGGTTACCAAGGTCGCTCCAGCACTCCCCCAGCCCCTGACCACCCGGAGAGGTTCCGATCTCGGCAGGCAGACATGCAGCGAAGCCACAAGCCCTCCCACCACACTTCCAGGCACACCCTTCATATTAATCGTCCCCCCGGGCCAGGCGCCTGATGGACTATTATCTAGTCGAACTTGCGCCCGACCCCTTACTCCAAATGACCACGTGTTCACTCAACTATTCACAAGCATTCTCCATTCACTCCTGTCCACCACCACTTCCCCTGCCTGATCTATAGTCATTCCTCTATCATCCAAAGCCTTTCTTACACAGTCTCTCCATCTCAATGGGGGTCTTCCTGCCCTTCTATCTCCCCTTGTACCTGACTCACATATTCTCTTTGTAAGCCTTTTATCTCTCATTCGTTCAACATGACCATACCAGCTCAGCACCCTTCTGTCCACTCTGGCTGACAAATGTTCCTGCTGCCCCACTCTCCTACGTATCTCTTCATTCCTCAATCTGTCTCTACGAGTAACTCCACACATACTCCTCAAGCAGCTCATCTCCATCACATCCAGCCCTCTTTTCTCCTTTTTCTTCAGAGCCCATGTCTCAGCCCCATACATCACTGTTGGCACAACAATTCCTTGATACAGTGCACTTTTTACTTTCACTCCGAGATTTCTCGTCTTCCACATACTTCCCATTGCTCCGAAAACCTTCCTTCCTTCACACACTCTCTGTTTTACCTCCACTTCCATACCTCCACTCCTGCTTATCGTTCCTCCTAGATATTTAAAACACTCTACTTGTTCCAATATTTCCCCATCCAGCCTCACATCTAGATTCACCCTATGCTCTCCCCTATTACACACCATTACTTTTACTTTTATTGACGTTCACCTTCAGTTTCCTCCTTCCACAAACCACACCAAACTCTTTGACTGCCCGCTGCAGTTTCTCATCAGAATCCGCCACCAATGCTGTGTCATCAGCGAACAGCAACTGATTCAACTCCCAATCTCTACCATTCTTTCCTACTAAACCCAATCCTCTTCCCATAGTTCTCCTTTTCACCTCCCTCACCACACCATCCATAAACATATTAAACAGCCATGGTGACATTACACAACCCTGTCGCAAACCTACCTTTACCTCAAACCATTCACTCAACTCACAATTTCCTACTCTCACACATATATATATATATATATATATATATATATATATATATATATATAATTTATATATATTTTTTTTTATGTTGACAGAATGCACACGATGGCCTCCTTTTCAACGAGAGCTCGTTCATTATTTATATTGGCAAAATTATAGTAATGTATACCAACAGTGAGGATAGCATAACATTAACCTAATAGTTAAGCTATTTCCATATTTAGTCCTTGTACAGTCGGATACCATAGTCTCTAGCCCACTCATGCAAAAAACGTGAACTACACCTATTTCTATTTATGGAAGAATATCTTTGGACACAAATTAATTAATATAATTGTCTGTAAATCAACTAAAAAACTACACATACTATTTAATGAAAAAACAAGATATAGCCACAAATCAATCCAGACAGTTATAATTGCATAAAGAAAAACATAGGGAGCCCACAATTTGTTATGAGTGGGCTAGAGACTATGGTATCCGACTGTACATTAACACAAGCATCTATATTTGGACAAGTGAGAAGGAATTGGAGTCTTTACATGAATTGAGCTACTTGAGTGAATTCACTCAATCAGTGACAATTTGCCACCCGCCCCCCTCCCCCCTCCCTAACACTCTCATCCTCTTCCCTCTTATACCACTTGCACTCTCCACTCCCCCTTCCCTCCCCCACCCCATTCCTTCTACACCCACCCTTGCACTCTCCCCTCCCCTCTCCCTGCACTCTCCACCTCTTCCCTCTTTCATACCACTTGCACTTTCCACTTCCCCCCCCCCTCCTTTCTGTACACTATCACTTCCCCTCTCCACCCCTTGAGCTCTCCTCTCCCTCTCCCCTCCCCTCCCCTCCAGCACTTGCCAGGCTCGTCTCTACTCTCGCCCTTCCCCTCCTGCCACTTGTATTCTCCCTATCCAGTATCTTCTGCTTTCTCCCCTTCCTCTTTTTTACCCTTGTTTCTCTCTCGCCTCCCTTTTTCTCCTACACCCTGTTCGCTCTTATTCTGCCTGTTGTCCCCCCCCCCCCCCCCCGCCCTTCCTCTTCCCCACATACTTCCCTCCTTCCGTAACACTCCTCCCACCCTCGTTTCGTTTCACTCTTCCTTACCTCTCTCCTTTCCCTAACATTCTACTGTCCCCCCCTCCCCTCCCCTTTCTTCTACCCTTAACCCCCTTCCTACATTGTTCTCTCCTCTCCCCCATTTCTCTCCCCTCTTCCACATTAATCTCCCCTCTCACCCATTTCTCCAGCCCTCATGAATTCTCCACCTCCCCAGCCTCCCACCTTTCCTCCTCCCCCCCCCCCCCCCCCCCCCCCATGTGCTAGCCACGTCTGCAGTTCTTTTAAGGGGGAGGTAGTTGCTTTTTCTCACTCATGTTTTATCCCATTAGCTTTGAGATTTAAAGACGTTCGTTACATTAGTTTGGCAATTGTAAGATCTCGCCCCATTTCTTTGTCAACATAAAGACCTGTTGTGCCACTTTAGGCGCGGTTACCGGTACACATGCCCGAGTTGCCCGAATCGGTGACAAAAGTTGCTCCGTGGAGCAACTTTTGCGCCCCAAGCAACTTTTTCGGGACCCATTTGTCACCCGAATAGGGCAACTTTTGCGTCCCGAACGTACGGGACGCATCGCCTGTTGCGGCAACTATAAATATGGGTTGCATGCAATAGTAGTAATGTGATAACTATACTGTATATATGATGGGCAAGCATTAATATACTATAATAATGCTCAATCCTTAAATATATATGTCATCACAGTATAATATTCAATAGATTGGGATGAGAGAAAACGGTTTAATCAAGAAGTAGGCTACGGTATGAATGCGAAATTTCAAGTTTGTACAAAATAAATAGCCTACAATATCTTTAGGTAAGAATGGGAAGAATATTCTCTCAGGGGATTAAATGTATTATATATCGGTTATCATAATCAACTTACAATTATAATTTACAACAGTAAACGATTTGTTATAACTAAATATGAATAATAGCTTCGTTACTGCAATGGTTAGCCTAATACTTCCTTCAGTATTACAAATTGTGTATTCTGTATGCTTTGTAATCTTGATTAAATACCGTATTTATGCATTATAGGTTCGGTTAATGCGACGTGCTAAATAGTAGGCTACTCTTTACAAAACTTAGTAGCCTACATGTACAGTATACGGTAATAGTGTTTGGCGTGAATTAGTAGGCTATGTCGTAGACATATATTCCATATGTAGCCTATGGCCTAAATAGGCCTATATAATAATTATAATAAGTTTTAATACTTCTAATGATAATGTGACAGGTGATATCCGAACCTTAAGAGCTATAAAATACCACATGGAACACATAAAATCGTACATATAATACAGTAAACACAAGCAAGGAAAGGAATACTGTCACTGCCTATTTTAAATGTGTAATACGTAAAGCAAGGCCTGTGATTGGCTAAACCAGGTGAGCCCGGGTCAGCCAGTCTTCTCTCACGCTTACTTCTTTGGTTTATCATATCTTTATCTTGCTTGTGTTTACTTTATGATATATACGTTATTATTGTGTTTCCTGTGTTCTTTAAGAGCTCTTTACTGTAGATTCGGATAGTTCTGTAATTTATTAAGTAATCATTAAAATTACTTAAACATATCTAGTTTAATGAATAAATAAGGAACAATACAGATAATAAATAAATGATCAGGGTAATGATAAGATAGCCAATCATGAGCGTGCTGCTGTTTCAACTGACTTATATATGTTCAGCTTTATCATCGGGATTGTGATGTATTAATAGCGTGACGGGAAGCTAAAACGGCCTAATTAAGACCAATTAATTTCGAAGTGAAAACGAAAGAGTGTAGGCTACGGGAGATAGTGCTACGAGTAACTCTCTAACTGCATGTGTAACCACTTTTTTTGGGTCTCAGAAAAGTTGCCAGTAGCGGTGACAAAAGTTGCTTGGGTGGCAACAATTCGGGCATGTGTAACCGCACCTTTAGGTGTCGATTTTTTCTTGGCGAGCGATAGAGAGCCTGTAATTCTAAGAGGAATCGCCCTTCGGCCGGGACATTTTTCTTCCAAAAAATACAAATTGATCTTGAAGGGGGGTCTAGGGGGTGGTTTTATTAAGCTTGATGGAGATCGAGCAAGGAAAATAAAAAATCAATTATAAAATAAATAAATATATAGACCAAAGAACAAGCACTACCCCCTATACAGTATATTATATTGTATACAGTACTGTATACCAGAGAGAATACAACATTAATACCTGACTTTAGAAAAGCCAATTATGGTGGGTTAAGAAGAGCCCTATTAGCGGACCCTATGGTCAAAAAATTAAGTCGATCCAGGTGTCCAAATGAGTGTACCCCTTCTCAGGCACCTGTCATCTTAAGTCAGGAAGAGACGTCAACCTTGGTAGATACATACGATAATTTTATCAAGTCGGTATTCAATGCACAAAATAAATACATCCCCAAAAGAAAATTTAGATCAACACAGAACCAACCCAAATGGATGAATAATAGACTATTAGATCTTCTAGGACAAAAGAGAGGAATATATAGAAAAATTAGAAAAGGCGAAATTCACCTACTTGCTTACTATCAGAATCTATCAAGACAGGTAAAAAAGGATATTAGGAAAGAAAAAATAAATTATGAAATTAAGGTCGCCAATGACTCAAAAAATAATCCTAAAGCTTTTTACCAACTATATAAATCCAAGGTTAGAGATGTAATTGGTCCCCTTAAAACTTCGATAGGAGAAATGACAAAATGATTTAGAAATGTGCAGTACATTAAATAGTCAATTTCTTTCCGTTTTCACTAATGAAAATTTGGCACAGTTTCCAGAAGTCCGTAAGGTATATAGCGATAGTATAGAAAATAGGTTAAGTACGGTTACTATAAGTAGAAATGATGTGCTTAAGGAAATTGACAGACTGAAACCTCATAAATCGCCTGGTCCTGATGAGGTATATGCTAGAGTATTAAAAGAATGTAGGGATGAGTTAAGTTACCCATTAACATTTTTATTTAACAAGTCATTGGAGACAGGTATAGTTCCAGAAGCTTGGAAGCTTGCAAACGTAGTTCCGATCTTCAAAAAAGGTGACAAATCAATAGCATCCAATTACCGTCCCATTAGTCTTACATCAATCATAGGAAAGCTACTAGAGTCAATTATTGCTAGTAAAATTAGAAACCACTTAGATACATTTAATTTAATAAATTTTCAGCATGGATTCACTCAGGGACGTTCTTGCCTTACTAATTTGCTTAGTTTTTTCTCTGAGGTATATGAAGCAGTAGATAATGACAAGTCATATGATATAATATATTTAGATTTCAGTAAAGCTTTCGACAGAGTCCCCCATGAGAGATTGATGAGAAAGGTTGAGGCGCATGGAATAGGTGGGGCGTTGTTGGGATGGATTAGGTCATGGCTAATTGGTAGGAAGCAGAGAGTCGGCATAAATGGTACGAAGTCAGAATGGGGAGCAGTCAAAAGTGGTGTCCCCCAGGGATCTGTATTAGGTCCTCTGTTGTTTGTTATATACATAAATGACCTTGATTTAGGTATAACTAGTAGGATAAGTAAATTTGCAGACGATACCAAAATGGGGAGCACAATTGATTCAGATAGAGATATAGAGTGCCTCCAAAGGGGTCTAGATACCTTACACGAATGGTCAGTAAATTGGCAGATGAAGTTTAACATTGACAAATGCAAGGTATTAAAGATAGGGAAGATGCATACAAATTTTAAATATAAACTAGCTAATGTGGAATTAGAAAACTCGAATTGTGAGAAAGATCTAGGTGTGTTTGTTAGCAATGATTTGAAGCCTAGACAACAGTGTATAAGCGTTCGAAAAAGCAAACAGGATTCTCGGGTTCATCTCAAGGAGTGTGAGTAACAGAACTGCTGATGTTATCTTAAAACTTTACTTGTCATTAGTGAGACCCCATATGGATTATGCTGTTCAATTTTGGTGTCCTTATTACAGAATGGACATAGATTCATTGGAGAGAGTACAACGTAGAATGACAAAAATGATCCATAATATTAGAAATCTTCCGTATAAAGAAAGGTTGAAGAAATTAGGCTTACATTCGTTAGAGAGACGCAGAGTTAGAGGGGATATGATAGAGGTGTTCAAGTGGGTTAGTGGGATTAACAAAGGGGACCTTCACATGTACTAAAGCTCAGTGATAGCGAAAGAACTCGTACCAATGGTTTCAAATTAGATAAATTTCGTTTCAGAAAAGATATAGGCAAATATTGGTTTGGTAACAGAGTTGTAGATGGGTGGAATGGACTACCAAGTGCTATAGTGCGATTAAAAACGATAGGGAGCTTTAAGATAAAATTGGATAAGCATATGGACGAGAAGGGTTGGGTGTGAAGGGGGATCAGCAGGGTTGGGCCAATCAGCGCTCTGCAGACCCCGTAATCCTGCGTTAATCTCTAACCGTTTTGGTAAGATGATCCTCAGGGTATTAGAGTGTTGAGCCTATAATTGGGCTTTGTAATTGGGGTTGTGTGGGACAGGGATCTGCCTTGCTTAGGCCAATCGGCTTTGTGCAGACTCCCATTTTCTTATGTTCTTATGTATAACTCCTTTCATCATTGGCTGAGAGTAGCGCCAGGTGTGTGTGTGTGGGGGGGGCTTTATTATGACAACGATTCACTTAACTTTCTAACTTCTTTAATACGATAACGAGTTTTTTAACTTTTATCTTGGTTAAAATTAGACGACTGTATGCAATATAAGAACGTTTCATGTTATTCAGATGGTTTATTGATATAGTATTTACCCCTTGAAGGAATATCTTTATCATAATATTAAAGGTCAACATTCGATGGTCAACCTAACCTATGCAACCTAACATAACCTATGCAACCTAAGCTAACCTATCCAACCTAACCTATCCTATCCTATCCTATTCTATCCAACCTAACCGATCATATCCAACCTAACCTATCCATCCTAACTTAACCAATCCAACGTAACCTATCATTTCCAACATAACCTATCCATCCTAACTTAACCAATCCAACCTAACCTATCCATTGTAACCTAACCTATCCAACCAAAATTAACCTATCCTATCCATCCTAACCTAACCTATTTAACCTAACCTATCCATCCTAAACTATTCAACCTAACTTATCCTATCCATCCTAAACTACCCAACCCAACCTAACATAACCTATCCATCCTAACCTAACCAATCCAACCTTACATAACCTAACCAATCCAACCAAACCTATCCATCTTAACCTAATCTAACCTATCCATCCTAACCTATCCTATCCTACCGAACCTAAGCTATCCTACCTAACCTAACCTATCCAACCTAACCTAACCTATCCAACCTAACCTAACCTATCCATCCTAACCTAACATAATTATCCAACCTAACCTAACCAATTCAACCTAACCTAACCATTGTGACGCACCCAGTGCGTTGCAACGCAACCTGATTGTACTCCTTGGTACTCGACTGTACCGCCCGTGATCTGGCTACCGTCAGCCGCAATGTATATTGAGTGTGACAACTTATAACTATGTTCTTTGTATCTCTGCAAAGGTCTCGTCATGTGCTAACCAGTGGTGGGTTTTGTTTTAAGCCATGTCGAGACCTTCCATTTAATATGTAGTATCAATAGAGAAGTTGATAGATAAGACAATGGGAGTTCAGAGAGAGAGAGTGAGTTAGGCTTCAGAGCAAGAGGGTAGCAACGCGCCACGCTGCCGGCCGGGTGGGTTGCCAGACGTATGGACTGGTTGGCAGCCTTGCGCTTATAGCTAGGCGCGACAGGGTTGGTAGTCCATTGTTGCCTGCCTACGCTGCTTGGGCTGGGCCCATGTTGTCGTACAGCACACTGCCTGGAGGCTGGCTGCGTGTTCCATGACCAGGTTGCCTAGAACCTTTGAGATTCTAACATCCCTTGCCCTCTCTCCCAACTTCTCACGGTTGCACTCTTTCTCTCTGACGACATTACTCTAATTTCATTCTTCTCTCTATTTAAATGCATAACCTTCCCTTGAGGTCCTAAAGTTGTTTCAGCACTCGCCTCTCGTATTACTCTTAGGACAAGCATATATTTACATGTATTAGATTTAAGGGGTTAATGTGAACAGCGATCTTCTTGATGAGGATAGTTGGTGAACGTTCTACATGTTCACGAGTTATATGCCCCGCTCATCATCCCATTTGTGACTAGACTGGTGCCATGTGTAAGAGCCCGACCATGCCCAGGAGTTGTCTGTAGAGGGACGAGGACTTAGCCTTGATTTGCATACCGAGCCAGGAGCGAGTGTAGCACCCGAGACTACAGCTCGCTCGTAGTGCCGGTATAGTAGAGTAACGTAATTTATCTGTCCTTGTGTTCTCTACAGTCTTTTCCTGGGTTCTCGCTTTCGGTGCTGGGACTCGTTGTTCCTGTGACTTGGCCTGCTAGCTAGAACACATGGGGATGATGAGTGGGATATATCTTTATTTTACTATGCATTGCAGCTCTCTTTAAGTATATATCTATAACCCTTTACAATACACATTACTCACACACAAGACAACACTATTAATACTTTCATGTATCAATTAACTGCACTGTCGTTTTGCTGCTGTGTCCGGAGTTCTGTTGCGTAGGGCGCATACGGACTCGGAGGGGAGACAGAGTGAGAGAAGCGAAGTAGCCTATGCGGTAGTAGGCTACCGGCGCAGTACTGTTGCCTGCAACCTTTTAGTTATTCCAAGTATAGATTCATTATTATAATAAGTGACTACTATTTATGTTCCTCCCATGTGTATTATTAGGTATCTACTGGATCATGAACATCTTGTATGCTACATGCTAGTGCATGTTAGTAGGGGACAGTTAATGTAGTGCACGCGCTTTCAAGTAGGCGTGTACATTTGTCATTTAGCATTTCACTGTCATACCTTTAGCCTGCTTCTATTCTACATTATTAGAGGCTTAATATTAACGTAGTTTCTTGAGTATTGCATTTCTTTAGTAATAACGTAACCTATAAATGTCTGGGGGAGTTTAGCCTCATAGCCTACCCCTGTTGTACACTTTCGCCGAGTTAAGGTACCTCGTTACCGTAGACGATAACTCTGTAGGGCGTTGGTGCTTTTGTTGTCTGGAGTATATAGTATTTGGGACTGGAATCGAGCGTGTCGTTGTCACTTAAGCCATTTCTGTCCTACGATCAAGAATCCGAATATGTATTGCCGATCCAGCCGTAACACCATCCTAACCTAACCAATCCATCCTATCCTATCCATCCTAACCTATCCATCCTAACCTAACCTAACCTAACCTATTTATCTTATCCTAAACAATCCATCCTAGCCAATCCTACCTAACCTAACCTATCAATGTTATCCTAACCTATCCATCCTAACTTAACCTATCTATCCTAACCCAACCTATCCATCCAAACCTAAACAACCTAACTATCCTAACCTAAGCTATCCATCCCAACCTATCTAACCTAACCTATCCAACCTAACCTAACCATCCTAACCTAACTAACTTAACCTAACCTAAACTATCCATCCTAACCTAACTTATCCATCCTAACCTAACCTAACCATCCTTACCTAATCTAACCTAACCTATCCAACTTAACCTAACCTAACCTATCCAACCTAACCTAACCTAACCAACTTACCCTATCCAACCTAACCTAAATTAACTTATCCTAACCCTAACCTAACCCCATTCTAACACGGACCAAAGCAAACCTCATCTAGGTTTACCTAATCGACATCAATTGACCACTTGCGAGTTTCGTTCTATAAGGAAGTTGGAGCGGTAGACATCGACATTTAGCAGAATTACCAGATAAAATATGGTTGTGATGCCTTTATCTATCTATCTATCTAGCCTACATTATTATTGCATTTTTGTTTACTATCTATGTTTACGGCTTCAACTTCCTTATAGCCTGAAACTTGCAAGTGGTCAATAAGTGGAAGAAACAACTGCAGATGATTGGGGGCGATAAGAAATAATTTATTGGGTCAATTTATGTGGCATAAAAACAATTACTCTGGGGTTAATGATATGCCCGTGAAATAATTGTGGAGGGGGATGTACAGTGTGTTGGTGAAATGATTGTGGGCTAAATAATATATGGGGTCAATCATTATATGTGTGTGGGGATGAAATAGTTACGGTGAAATACGACTAGTAGGGAAAATTAGTAAGGGAGCCCACCTCTCTTTTGTTTTCTCTTTCTCTCCCTCTCTCTTTGGCTTGTATCCATTCTGCCCCATTCAGCCTACTGTTTTAAGAAGTTTACCCCCATCCAGGTGTCCATATTTTCCTGGCGAGGGGTAGCGAGCCAGCATATATATATTTTTGTTTTGACGGCAACCTAAACTTGTACATTTTTCGATAGAAAAATGTTTCGGCGAAGCCGGATTTCTCCATACAATGCTGGCTCGCTATCGCTCGCCAGGAAGAAATCGACACCTGGATGAGGATAAACGTCTTAAACAGTTGGCTGAATGGGGCCGAATGGATACAAAATAGGGAAAGAGAGAAAGATACAAAAAAAAAACGGAGACCCCCCTTAAATGAAGGGGAGGGGTTGGATACGATGCCGAAAATATTGTTTGTAGAACCTATTTGTGGCCAATTTGCTTAATCACTGGAAATCTAGACACGCCTCTGAAATGATTGCTGGGGAAGTAACTCGACTAAAAAAATGTAAATACAAGACATATAATAACACACACACACACACACACACACACACACTTTCTCTCTCTCATACACACACACACACACACCTATACTTAAGAATGTCCTATATACTATAATTCCCCCAAGCTGTCTCTACTTATTTTATATCCTTCTTTTTTTTTTTTATCTACCAAGGATTAACCTCCCTTTCCAATAAGCTTTACCTGACCCCACCTGTACGGACCCACAGGCCATTTCCCCTTTGCCCTTTTCAATTTCCTCATTTGATCTCTGCCGACGTTTGACATTCCATTCTAATTGGCTTTACCTGACCACAGTCCGTTGACACACTAACCCTTTTCCAATTCCTTCATTTAATCTCTCCCGAGGATTTATCTCCTAGTATTAGTCTCACCTGACTCTACCAGCACAGTTTTTGTATGTATGTATGTTTGTTTGCATACGTGAGCGTTTATGTATACGGGTATTTGCGCACTTTTGCATGTTCCTATATTCTTATGTATGTATATATGTATGTATGCGTATATATTATGTGTGTACGTATGTGTATATATGTATGTTCTGTATATATATAAGTAAAATAAATGTGTATATGTACTGTATATCACTTACTTCCAATTAATTTATGATCATTTATGTTAATTTATGATCATTTTTATTTTACACTAGCATCATTATTGTATTTATTTTAATTTTAAGTATAATTATTATACTCACAAATTGTAAACTGAGCTTACCTTTTTCATATCTGTATTATCTCATGTCCACTCATCCACTAAATTGTAAAATGTGTATTTTCAGCTCATCAGGCTGCCATTCTTTAATAAACCGTTTATTATTATTATTATTATTACACACACACACACACACACACACACACACACACACACACACACGAAAGGGGTGGTAGGTTAGTAGTAATAGGCTGTGAGGATGTGGTAAGGGGCGGGCAGAGGTCTTTTATTTCGTGATTTACTCTTAACTACTGGTTGACCTACATGTCTGAGTCTATATTATACAGTTCCGTGGGAGAGAGAGATTGACACAAATGCATTTCACAGACCTCATGTTTGAAAGGAGGTGGTCAGGACATTCTTATGTATTATTTTATTTTTTATTTTTTATTTTATTTTTTATTAGAAATGGAAAAAAAAACTTGCCTTCCCGTAATTACCGTACAATAAGGACATTTAGAAATTAATTGCCGTTGCAGGGTTTTAAATACTAATAGGGAGGAAGTAAGGAATGAAATAATGCATGAATACCTTTGTTTCATATTTTTCTCTTCTAAACTCGCCTTAAGGGGGAGATGTTTGCTTTTTCTCCTTCATGTTTAGCCCCGTTAGCTTTGAGATTTTAAGTCGTGCGTTCTATTAGTTTGGCTATTTTAAGACTCATTTTTTTTTTTTTTTTTCAATATAGAGGCCTTTCGTGCCATTTAGGTGTCGATTTGTTCTTGGCGAACGATAGCGAGCCTGTAAGCCTATGAGAAATCGGCCTTTGGCCGGGACATTTTTCTACCAAAAAATGGAGGTCTAGCGATGTTACTATAATATATATATATATATATATATATATATATATATATATATATATACTGTATAATTATATAATATAAATTAATAAATACACCAAAAAATACCCAATACCCCCTTAACCGGGATCTGCCATATCGTTTACATTGTTTACACACACACACACACACACACACACACCGTCTAAACATGTGATTTTGTAGTATGCATGTGTGGTCATGTAAGTGGACACATTTCATGAAGGGAGTGGTAACCCGTTCAGTGTCATGGCTTTTACGTGTTTTGTATTCTTGTAAACACTACAAGTTTTTGTATGCAACTAAAGAAGGACCTCTAGTAATCAAATTGGTATTATATATCCAAAATCATGACACACCGACACTACTTCAACTCCTCTCCAAAGTTATGTTCTCGATTCCATTAGGTAAAGGGCTGTGGTTTGCTGAATGGAGTTAGTTTTGTCATCTCCAGAACCTTTGACGCACTATTCCTCCTAAACTGCTGCCTCTATGGCATTCAATTCTAAGACCAAAGTTGATCGCATAGCCATAATTAATAATATGAAACTGCCAGATTTCCCCTACACTCGCTAACTAGGTCGTTTCGCTGCGTTTTGTCATCTCCAGAATCTTTGATTCACTACTCCTAAACGGGTGCCTCCAAGACATTGAACACTAAGACCAAAGTTGTTTGCAGAGCTAAAATTAATATAGTGAACTCCGGATTTCCGTTACCGACTGTGGTGGCTCTTGCACCGCGAGATTGTCTCGTTTGCCCCATTAGTTTGCCGATTTTAAGAACTTTCGTGCCATATTAGTGTTAATATTTTCTTGGCGAGCGATAGCGAGCCTGCAATTTAGGAGGAATCGGCCATCGGCCGGGATATTTTTCTACCGAACAATGTACAAATTTATCTCGAAGGGGAGGTTTTGGGGGTATTTTTGTAAGCTTGATGGAGGTTTAGGGAGCAAACTTAGATAAGAAAACAAAAATCCTCTCAATATCAAATGTTCCTAATTAACATATTCCGCTACCGAATCTTCGTAATACCTGGTTAATCTAGATAGAGACGTGAGAGTTGACCGTCCAATGAAGGCGAACAGACTATAGTAAAGGTAGAGAGAGAGAGAGAGAGAGAGAGAGAGAGAGAGAGAGAGAGAGCGAGAGCGGTCATCTATTTCATTTGATGCCATTTTGGTGCCACAGTTATCGAGGAATGGGATGATATTATATTTTGTAACATATAATAGGCCTACTTAGATTCAAGGGGCAAGTATTCTATCCTGTGCCAGTATTATCAAATGTTTATAATGGGTTTGGATATACTGTAGTTAAACATAAAGGGAGGTAAAAAAGACTCGGTATTATCGAATGTTTATAATGGGTTTGGATATACTGTAGTTAAACATAAAGGGAGGTAAAAAGACTCAGTATTATCGAATGTTTATAATGGGTTTGGATATACTGTAGTTAAGCATAAAGGGAGGCAAAAAGACTCCAGTGGCACCAAGATGGCGGAGGTTGGCTGATCTCTGTTACTAGAGAAGTATATAAGATTATAGGTACGGTATTGTAGAGTTATTGCATTATACATATTTTTCGGGCTCCGTCTCGAGTCGACCACTCCCAGCTATGGGGTATGAGCCCGAGTATTAGAATACAGTTCATACATACAGTATTTTTAGTACTGGTCTATTTGTGATGCTTGTCTCGCCAACCTAACTCATTCTAACCTAATGAAACGCATCCCATTCTGACCTAATAAAACCTATCCTATTCTAACCTTCAGTTTACTAGGGCGCAGTATTTTCTTGTATTCAGACTATTTTAGACTATTTTCGGTTAAAATGGATCTGTGTGACTTGAATGGATGTGTGAGATTAATTTTACACCTTTGGGTAAAAATACGAACGTCCTAATACTGAAAGGGTACTACTGCATTAGTGGAGGAGGGGGTTGTTTATGTATCCTCTTCTCCCTCATGTTTAGCCCCATTAGTGTTGATATGTGAAGACATTCGCCCCATTAGTTTGGCGATTGTAAGACCTTTCGTGTTATTTAGGTGTCGATTTTTACATGGCGAGCCATAACGAGCCTGCAATTCAGGAGAACCGTATATGCCTACAAATGCACTAGTTTTATCTCGAACGGGGATCTGTTTTTCTTTATTTTTTAAGTTTGATGGAAGTCTACAGTAGGCAGAAAAATAGGAAAAAATAACTGAATATACAGTATATAAACAAGCAAATCAAAATCTCTTTAACAAAAACAAATTGGGCAATAATAATAATAATAATAATAATATATTAATGATAATGATAATAATAATAAAAAGTAACTCAGATAGACAGGTAGAGTTTAGTGCATGCAATGTGATACTGATGATGTGTTTCTAAAGTGGCTCCATTAAGTGATGAGGTAGTGATGACCCAACGCTACCTACATACCACACTGACCCAGTCTAGTTTGTAACCCTGGCATAACTTTGTTGGTGGTGTAATGGGTTAGATGCTTATATGCTGGGTGTGGTGTCCCGAATTAGAATCCCGGGAGGAGCACATAACAAAGCCACTCCAACAGCTTCCTCTCTCTCCAACACCCCTTCTCCCCTCTCTACACGCTTCAGAAAAATAGGAAAAGTAGAATGTAAATACGAGGTGCCGTTGTAAAGGCTTATCCCTCAATACTTCATCTGATCTGATCTGATATGCTTTTATTAGTTTATTCTAGTGCATTGGGGTTTGTAATGGAGGATAAATGTTAAGAAAAGGGTGTTGCTTAATATACGCTAAACATAATATCAATCAATAATGATAGAAATGATTAATTATATACAAAATAAACAAATTATATATTTTTGTTATACTTATATATATATATATATTGTACTTCAGCAGTAGATTTTGGGCACTTAATTTAAACCTCCATATCAAAAGGAAAAGAATTGACAGGGCGCCAGGCAACATCTTTATTTTTCAAATTTTCGGCTAACCCTAAGATTACAAATTGCGTTGTTCTAATAGTATATTACTTATTTTTAGGGAATGTTGTTCCTGATGATGGCTTAAGGTTAGCCGAAAATTAGAAAAATAAAGATGTTGCCTGCCGCCCTGTCAATTCTTTTCCTTTTTATATACAGTATATATATATATATATATATATATATATATATATATATATATATATATATATATACTGTATAATTATATATACTGTATAATATGTTTTAAATGTTTTTTTAAACCACCTGATTCAACCACGCCAACCAAATCAAATCTAGCCTCAACTAACCTAAACAACCCTAACGTTACCCAATCCAACCTAGTCTTAAACCTACTTTTAACTTATCCTAGCCTAATAAAACCTATGCCATTCTGACCTACTAAAACCTATGCCAATCTGACTTACTAAAACCTATCCCATTCTGACCTAATAACTCCTATCCCATTCTGATCTAATAAAACCTATGCCATTCTGACCTACTAAAACCTATGCCATTCTGACCTACTAAAACCTATCCCATTCTGACCTAATAACTCCTATCCCACCATTCTGACCTAATAAAACCTATGCCATTCTGACCTAATAACTCCTATCCCATTCTGACCTAATAAAACCTATCCCATTCTAACCTACTAAAACTTATCCCATTCTGACCTACTAAAACCTATGCCATTCTGACCTACTAAAACCTATCCCATTCTGACCTAATAAAACCTATCCCATTCTGACCTACTAAAACCTATCCTATTCTGACCTAATAACTCCTATCCCATTCTGACCTAATAAAACCTATGCCATTCTGACCTACTAAAACCTATCCCATTCTGACCTAATAACTCCTATCCCATTCTGACCTAATAAAACCTATGCCATTCTGACCTACTAAAACCAATCCCATTCTGACTTATTAACTCCTATCCCATTCTGACCTACTAAAACCTATCCCATTCTGACCTACTAAAACCTATCCCATTCTGACCTAATAAAACCTATCCCATTATGACCTACTAAAACCTATCCCATTCTGACCTAATAAAGCCTATCCCATTGTGACCTACTAAAACTTATCCCATTCTGACCTACTAAAACCTATGCCATTCTGACCTACTAAAACCTATCCCATTCTGACCTAATAAAACCTATCCAATTCTGACCTAATAAAGCCTATCCCATTCTGACCTAATAAAGCCTATCCCATTCTGACCTAATAAAGCCTATCCCATTCTGACCTAATAATGCCTATCCCATTCTGACCTACTAAAACTTATCCCATTCTGACCTAATAATGCCTATCCCATTCTGACTTACTAAAGCCTATCCCATTCTGACCTAATAAAGCCTATCCCATTCTGACCTACTAAAACCTATCCCATTCTGACCTAATAAAGCCTATCCCATTCTGACCTACTAAAACCTATCCCATTCTGACCTAATAAAGCCTATCCCATTCTGACCTAATAAAGCCTATCCCATTCTGACCTAATAAAACCTATCCCATTCTGACCTAATAAAACCTATCCCATTCTGACCTAATAAATCCTATCCCATTCTGACCTAATAAAGCCTATCCCATTCTGACCTGATAAAGCCTATCCCATTCTGACCTAATAAAGCCTATCCCATTCTGACCTAATAAAGCCTATCCCATTCTGACCTAATAAAGCCTATCCCATGCTGACCTAATAAAGCCTATCCCATGCTGACCTAATAAAGCCTATCCCATTCTGACCTAATAAAGCCTATCCCATTCTGACCTACTAAAACCTATCCCATTCTGACCTAATAAAGCCTATCCCATTCTGACCTACTAAAACTTATCCCATTCTGACTTAATAAAGCCTATCCCATTCTGACCTAATATAACCTATCCCATTCTGACCTATAACGTCTAAAAATCTCAAAACTAATGGGACGAAACACTAGGGAGAAAGGGACCAGAAAAACGAGCGTCTCCCCTTAAGCGACTGGTTTTCCCCTCTCACGCCCCTTGCATCATCTGTCTGAGGTGTCATACACAGAACCAATACATTGCTGGTTTGTCATTTAAGGGGAGACGGTAGTTTTTCTGGTCCCCTTTCTCCCTCGTGTTTAGTCCCATTAGTTTTGAGATTTGTAGACGTTCGGCCCATTTGTTTGGCGATTTTAAGACCTTTCGTCCCATTTCGTTATAAATGTTAAGATCTATCTTGGCATTTAGGTGTCGATTTTTTCCTGGCGAGCGATAGCGAGCCTGTAATTGTAAGAGGAACCGGCCTTCGGCCAGGACATGTTTCTACCGAAAAATGTACAAATTTATCTTGAGGGGGGGGGGGGGTCTAGGGGATGTTTTTTTAAGTTTAAGGGATGTCTAGCGAGGACAATAAGAATTTATGAATGAATGAAATTATATGCCAAAAAAAGTCAGTATCCCCTTAAGACCTCAAGCAAGATCAAATTTGTCCACTCACACGATTGTACAGTCGCATACGAGTGTTGGGTTCTTCCTTGTGATCTTGTTTATGGAGGTAGTATTAGTGTGATTTAAATATGAGTGTAGTTTCTAATTTGTTAACAGTCTGATGACAGTCATTATGAAATGACGACTACAGTATATAGCCAATTATGCTCATAATTTACTATATTGTATATATATATATATATAATTATATATATATATATATATATATATATATATATTATATGTTACATAGTATATGCTTATGATATATATTATGTGATGAAGTGATAAGGTTTAGCTGTAACAAATAGTGAAGGAGTGTTGGTCATGGTATTTGACGCGTGTGATATGTGGTATTGTGGTATGACTATGACTAGTGGTATGACTGTATGACTATAGTGGTATTGTGGTATGACTATATGATTATAGCGGTATTGTGGTATGACTATGACTATAGTGGTATGACTATGACTATAGTGGTATTGTGGTATGACTATGATTATAGCGGTATTGTGGTATGACTGTATGACTATAGTGGTATGACTGTATGACTATAGTGGTATTGTGCTATGACTAGCGGTACTGTGGTATGACTATGACTATAGTGGTATGACTGTATGACTAGTGGTATTGTGGTATGACTATATGATTATAGCGGTATTGTGGTATGACTATGACTATAGTGGTATGACTATGACTATAGTGGTATTGTGGTATGACTATGATTATAGCGGTATTGTGGTATGACTGACTATAGTGGTATGACTATGACTATAGTGGTATTGTGGTATGACTATGATTATAGCGGTATTGTGGTATGACTGACTATAGTGGTATTGTGGTATGACTATTATTATAGCGGTATTGTGGTATGACTGTATGACTATTGTGGTATGACTGTATGACTAGTGGTATGACTATGACTATAGTGGTATTGTGGTATGACTGTATGACTAGTGGTATGACTATGATTATAGCGGTATTGTGGTATGACTATGACTATAGTGGTATTGTGGTATGACTGATTATAGCGGTATTGTGGTATGACTATGACTATAGTGGTATTGTGGTATGACTATGATTATAGCGGTATTGTGGTATGACTATGACTATAGTGGTATGACTGTATGACTATAGTGGTATGACTATGACTAGTGGTATGACTATAGTGGTATGACTATGACTATAGTGGTATTGTGGTATGACTATGATTATAGCGGTATTGTGGTATGACTATGACTATAGTGGTATGACTGTATGACTATAGTGGTATTGTGGTATGACTATGATTATAGCGGCATTGTGTACAAAGGAGTACAAAGGAAATCAAGCAACAACAGATCTAGTGACCCTTCTAGGTTGCTTGTCCTCCAAAACACTGAGGATCAAGTGTCCAAACAGTGGTTTAGAGTGGGTAAGGGAACATTGGAAAGGGAATTACTGCCCTGGAACTAATGTCCGTGGCAGGATTAGGAAGTTAGTAGGGGACAGATGGGTTAGTAACTGAGGGGGGGATAAAATAAAGTTATTCATTTACAAACGCAGTCAGTCGCGGGTTTGATGCGAGATATTTGTCTAGGCGGAGTTTAAATGAATCAACGGTGATGCAGTCTATAACGTTTCGGGGAAGCCCATTCCACAAGTTGACAACTCGATTGAAGAAGAAATTCTTAGATTCGTGCGAGTTAAAAGATTTACCAATAATTTTGCAACCGTTTCCCCGCGTGTAATTAGATTGGTCGATAGTGAAGTACTTACTACAGTTCATATTGTCGATGCCTTTGATGATTTTGAACACTTGAATTAAGTCACCTCTTAATCTGCGCTGGGTTAAAGGAAATAGATTTAATTCTCTAAGACGCTCTTCGCTCTTCGTATGGTTTGTTCTTTAGGCTAGGTATAATTTTGGTAACTCTACGTTGAACTCGTTCTAGCTTGTTTATATCTTTTTGGTAATAATAAGGGCACCAGGATTGAACGCAGTATTCCAGAAGAGGGCGGACTAAGGAATTGTAAAGGGTTAGGATAACTTCTTTGGATTTATGCTCAAATGACCTGCCTATAAAGCCAATTATTTTGTTTGCCTTCTTAACAACTTCTGAACATTGTTGACTCGGTTTTAGGTTCCTCGATATTGTTACTCCCAGATCGGTTTCTCTGTTTACATTCTTAAGCTGAGTGCCATTCATCGAATAGTTTGCTTTCTCATTTAGGTATCCGATATGTAGTACTTTACATTTATCCGCATTGAAACTCATTTGCCAAATTTGGGCCCAACATGACAATTTATCTAGATTGTGTTGCATATCGTCAACTTGTTCTTTTGAGAGTACGCTATTTGCAATTGTCTATCTATCTATCTATCTATATGCTCAGGCCCAATCCCCATTTTGGGGGTAGCCGACTCAAGACAGAGCAAGAACAGGGAAAACACAAAAACATCATAAAACAAAAAATAAACACAGATAAAAAACACAAACTCTCACACATCCAGGTCACCCAGGAGAAGACCCAGAGACCAGGGTTACCAAGGTCGCTCCAGCACTCCCCCGGCCCCTGACCACCCGGAGAGGTTCCGATCTCGGCAGGCAGACATGCAGCGGAGCCAAAGCCACAAGCCCTCCCACCACACTTCCAGGCACACCCTTCATATTAATCGTCTCCCCGGGCCAGGCGCCTGATGGACTATTATCTAGTCCAACTTGCGCCCGACCCCTTACTCCAAATGACCACGTGTTCACTCAACTATTCACAAGCATTCTCCATTCACTCTTGTCCACCACCACTTCCCCTGCCTGATCTATAGTCATTCCTCTATCATCCAAAGCCTTTCTTACACAGTCTCTCCATCTCAATGGGGGTCTTCCTGCCCTTCTATCTCCCCTTGTATCTGACTCACATATTCTCTTTGTAAGCCTTTCATCTCCCATTCGTTCAACATGACCATACCAGCTCAGCACCCTTCTGTCCACTCTGGCTGACAAATGTTCCTGCTGCCCCACTCTCCTACGTATCTCTTCATTCCTCAATCTGTCTCTACGAGTAACTCCACACATACTCCTCAAGCAGCTCATCTCCATCACATCCAGCCCTCTTTTCTCCTTTTTCTTCAGAGCCCATGTCTCAGCCCCATACATCACTGTTGGCACAACAATTCCTTGATACAGTGCACTTTTTACTTTCACTCCGAGATTTCTCGTCTTCCACATACTTCCCATTGCTCCGAAAACCTTCCTTCCTTCACACACTCTCTGTTTTACCTCCACTTCCATACCTCCACTCCTGCTTATTGTTCCTCCTAGATATTTAAAACACTACTTGTTCCAATATTTCCCCATCCAGCCTCACATCTAGATTCACCCTATGCTCTCCCCTATTACACACCATTACTTTACTTTTATTGACGTTCACCTTCAGTTTCCTCCTTCCACAAACCACACCAAACTCTTTGACTACCTGCTGCAGTTTCTCATCAGAATCCGCCACCAATGCTGTGTCATCAGCGAACAGCAACTGATTCAACTCCCAATCTCTACCATTCTTTCCTACTAAACCCAATCCTCTTCCCATAGTTCTCCTTTTCACCTCCCTCACCACACCATCCATAAACATATTAAACAGCCATGGTGACATTACACAACCCTGTCGCAAACCTACCTTTACCTCAAACCATTCACTCAACTCACCATTTCCTACTCTCACACATGCTCTGCTCCCTTCATAAAAACTCTTAACTGCTTCTAACAAATTTCCTCCTATTTCATAAATCCTTAACACCTTCCACATTGCTTCACGGTCCACACGATCATACGCTTTTTCCAAGTCCATAAAAGCCCAAAATATCTCCTTATGCTTCTCTAAATACTTCTCGCATAACTGTCTTACTGCAAACATCTGATCCACGCACCCTCTTCCCCTCCTAAAACCGCACTGTTCTTCTCCTATTGCAACTTCCGTACACTTTATTATCCTCTCTATCAACACCCTGCCATGCAGCTTTCCAACCACTGACAATAAACTAATACCTCTATAACTTGAACACTCCTGCCGATCTCCCTTCCCCTTGTACAACGGCACAATACATGCACTCTTCCAGTCTATTGGTACCATTGACACAGCAAAGCACACATTGAAAAGTCTCACCAACCAATCTATTATCACATCTCCACCCTTCTTTATACACTCCACAGCAATACCATCCAAACCTTCTGCTTTTCCCGCTCTCATTTGTTTCACTGCTTCTTTCACCTCATTTTCCTCAATCCTTTCATTCATTCCCTGCCACCTGGGTGGCCTGGGTAACCTATCTCCATCCACCTCTGCTTCAATCACTGCTTCTCTTCCATCTCTTGTATTTAACAAAGATTCAAAATACTCGGCATATCTTTTCCTCACTTCAACTGGTTCCACTAGTAATTCTCCATTTTCATCTTTCACTGACTCTTCCCTCTTTTGTCCTCCTTTCCTTACTTTATTTACCTCCTTCCAGAACATCTTCTTTCGTTCTTCAAAATTCTCACTCAGCCTTTGGCCCCACCTTTCGTTTGCATCTTTTTTCGCTTCTCTAATTTTCCGTTTTGCCTCTCTCCTTTTCTCCTTGTACCTCTCCCATACCTCAACACTACCATCCTGTAAAACCCTCTCAAAACACTGTCTCTTCTCCTCAACTGCCTTTCTCACCGTATCATTCCACCACTCGCTTCCCTTCCTGATACCTCTGCCTCCTACTTTCCTTTTGCCGCATACTACCTCTGCACTTGCTTTCACTCCTTCCTTAAACTGTTGCCATTCAATCTCTACTTCTCTCTCTTCCATCTCGCTCACTTCCATCCACTTTTCATTTAGTCTTTCCTTGTACTCCCTCTCTTTTTCACTCTTCTCTAACTCACTAACTTTTATTACCTCTCTTACTTCACACTTGTCTCTTATTCTCCTGTAACTCTTAACTCTTAGCTTTCCCTCCACCAGGTAATGATCTGACATACCCTCCACCTCACCTCTCATCACATTCACATCCAGCAGTCTAAACAATCTTTCCCTTGTCACCAGCACATAATCCATCAATGCCCTCTCTACAGTCTCTCCCCTCACAAGTCTATGCCAGGTGTACTTGTGTATACGCCTTTTTTTGAAGAACGTATTACCTACACTCAATCTACACTCTTCACATACATTTTTCAGTCTTTCTCCACTCTCGTTTACACCATCCACACCAAAACTACCGATGACTCCCTCAACAGGCTCATTTCCTACCCTAGCATTTAGGTCCCCTAAAACTATAACATTTTCATTTTCATCAAACCCTTGCAGACAATCTCTCAAATCCTCCCAGAAACCCTCTACCTCGTCTAACTCTCTTTCACTTCCTGGTCCATACGCACTTACAAAAACCCACCTTTCACCCTTAAACCGCATTCTCACCCACATTAGCCTTGATGACACCTCTTTCCACTCTTTTATAAACTCTCTCAACTCCTCCTTCACAATAACAGTCTACCTAACTTCATTAATAAGTCAAGGGGAACAAGAGGCCCCAAGAAAAGGAAATAAATAGAATGAGGTAGAAAACTGTGTGCCCAACAAAGTAGGCCACCCTTCATTCACTCCTTGATATACTCCAAATCACCTGCATCAATTTATAATTAAAATTTTACATTTAGAGTATAGATCTGAATTACTGGAATTATTTAAGCGAAGACAAAAATGTAACTGCAAATTACATTGAAAATATTTAACAAGCAATGAGATATCTAATTTATATTAGGTCGTACAATTGTGAATTTTAGCAAGGTACTGTAAACTGCAAATCATATTTTTAAAGGGATTATTTATAATATATTCTATAATAATTCAAGAGTTTGAAAACACTGGAGAATAATGGTTAGGGTTTAAATCTAATCCGTTATCATAATTATGCAACACTTTCTCATAGCAATAAAGTGATTACTGAAAACTTATCACGCTACAAACAAAATGCCAGCTGTAGAATTTGTTTTATCAGGCTTTAGTATCGGTCATCAATACTAACCCTATATAGGTAGGCCTTATCTAAAAGTAGTATAAGTGATAATCCTAAAACAAACTTTATAATGCTAAAGGCATATAGGTTGTACAAAAAGGAAATGTCTAATCAGGCTTTAGTCATGAATAAATAATCTATTTTACAGTACAAACAATTAACGCTTTTGACTATCACTAGTCTATGGGTGTAGGTTTGACATTAAATAATTCAACAACAATATATTAAATCAAAGTCCTTGGCTATATGGAGTGATATTTGCAAATATTTTGTTCAAATTATGGGGGGATAACCGCTTAAAACGAGGCATAAGTGTTCATCAAGGCCATCTAGAAGCTTACACGAGGCCACCTAATCTTAATAATTAGGTATCAAACCTTTGGATGGCCCTTGGTCAATATTTTGTAGTCATAATGGCTTGTTTTGTATTCGTCATTGAGAAATTAAGACAGTGGCAATATGAGCAGCCTGTTTTACCTATTACACTAGAGGCCTATAATATAGTTTTCCTTTGAAGGACAAATTTGCAAAGAACTTTACGTGAATTAAAGAGTTTATAAAGATGGTTATTTGGAGTTACTTTGGACACATTATACCGATATCGAATTTACTCTAAGCTGGTCTATGATAATCTGCATCTACAGTGGCATTTATAACTATCTCAGCAGGGTAAACCAACATTTAGTGTGTTATATTGGTCTCATTGATACTAGTGAAAGTAGTTCTATAATAGATCCAAGTAATTATATTTTCCTTAGTCTCCAGTGTTTTCCATAACTTCTATAAAACTTACTGTATTTACTTAAAGACTTAAGTGACTACATATAAATATTAACAAGGGTACAGTCAATATAAATGGTTCGCCGACACTTAGGACTTTAAACAAATCTTACTAGTCAAAGGCTATTAGAAGCACATGAGGACTCTAGCACAAATTTAGAATAACTTACAATTGACCACTTGCGAGTTTCAGGCTATAAGGAAGTAGGAGCCGTAAACATTGATATTACAGAGAAATGCAATAATAATGAGTTTCTGATGGATAAAAAGTATGATAAATTTGGTTCTATGTATTTATATATGCGTTATGACCGTATTTCAGCTGGTAATTCTATTAAATATTGATGGCACAGCTCCAACTTCCTTATTGACCAAAACTCGCAAGTGGTCAATTACACTATTTGAGGATTTTGGGCGAACTATTTCTGCTAGGACTAACTGGCAGCATCTAGGACTAACTGGCAGCATCTAGGACTAACTGGCAGCATCTAGCACTAACTGGCAGCATCTAGCACTAACTGGCAGCATCTAGCACTAACTGGCAGCATCTAGGACTAACTGGCAGCATCTAGCACTAACTGGCAGCATCTAGGACTAACTGGCAGCATCTAGCACTAACTGGCAGCATCTAGCACTAACTGGCAGCATCTAGCACTAACTGGCAGCATCTAGCACTAACTGGCAGCATCTAGGACTAATTGGCAGCATCTAGGACTAACTGGCAGCATCTAGCACTAACTGGCAGCATCTAGGACTAACTGGCAGCATCTAGGACTAACTGGCAGCATCTAGCACTAACTGGCAGCATCTAGGACTAACTGGCAGCATCTAGGACTAACTGGCAGCATCTAGCACTAACTGGCAGCATCTAGGACTAACTGGCAGCATCTAGCACTAACTGGCAGCATCTTTTCTATATACAACTTAAGGGGAAATTCGTACATTTGGCAACACTGATATTATAATACAACTTAATTTAAAGAACTTATGCAAAGGAATATTGCTAGATCTAATAAACAAGGGAAGGTCGATCTGTATAGAACTATTATATTTAGTTTATAGTCTAGTCAATCAAACCTATTTATATATACTCAAGACTCTTCCTGAGAAACTCCCACTACAGGATGGCCAAGGTTAATATTCCTCAAGGTTACTTTGTTCAGACATAACTTCTCAGGATCTTTGAAGAGCTACGTAATGTGAGTGCTATTGAATCAGATGTGTAAGACTGGAATTCAGTAGTAGTAGTAGTAATCATCATCTATTATAATATTACCCAATTCTTTAACCCTTTTAAGCACATTCAAATTTGTTTCATCATAGCTGCCTCCAGACGATTTTAGTCAACTTAGAAAGAACCTGTCAGAATTTGAGGGTTGATTTTGATAGTGTTAGCGCTTTGCTTCCCAGAGTTTAGTACAGCCTGTCAGTAGCATTATTCCCAGAGTTTAGTACAGCCTGTCAGTAGTATTATTCCCAGAGTTTAGTACAGCCTGTCAGTAGCATTATTCCCAGAGTTTAGTACAGCCTGTCAGTAGCATTATTCCCAGAGTTTAGTACAGCCTGTCAGTAGCATTATTCCCAGAGTTTAGTACAGCCTGTCAGTAGCATTATTCCCAGAGTTTAGTACAGCCTGTCAGTAGCATTATTCCCAGAGTTTAGTACAGCCTGTCAGTAGCATTATTCCCAGAGTTTAGTACAGCCTGTCAGTAGCATTATTCCCAGAGTTTAGTACAGCCTGTCAGTAGCATTATTCCCAGAGTTTAGTACAGCCTGTCAGTAGCATTATTCCCAGAGTTTAGTACAGCCTGTCAGTAGCATTATTCCCAGAGTTTAGTACAGCCTGTCAGTAGCATTATTCCCAGAGTTTAGTACAGCCTGTCAGTAGCATTATTCCCAGAGTTTAGTACAGCCTGTCAGTAGCATTATTCCCAGAGTTTAGTACAGCCTGTCAGTAGCATTATTCCCAGAGTTTAGTACAGCCTGTCAGTAGCATTATTCCCAGAGTTTAGTACAGCCTGTCAGTAGCATTATTCCCAGAGTTTAGTACAGCCTGTCAGTAGCATTATTACCAGAGTTTAGTACAGCCTGTCAGTAGCATTATTACCAGAGTTTAGTACAGCCTGTCAGTAGCATTATTCCCAGAGTTTAGTACAGCCTGTCAGTAGCATTATTCCCAGAGTTTAGTACAGCCTGTCAGTAGCATTATTCCCAGAGTTTAGTACAGCCTGTCAGTAGCATTATTCCCAGAGTTTAGTACAGCCTGTCAGTAGCATTATTCCCAGAGTTTAGTACAGCCTGTCAGTAGCATTATTACCAGAGTTTAGTACAGCCTGTCAGTAGCATTATTCCCAGAGTTTAGTACAGCCTGTCAGTAGCATTATTCCCAGAGTTTAGTACAGCCTGTCAGTAGCATTATTCCCAGAGTTTAGTACAGCCTGTCAGTAGCATTATTACCAGAGTTTAGTACAGCCTGTCAGTAGCATTATTCCCAGAGTTTAGTACAGCCTGTCAGTAGCATTATTCCCAGAGTTTAGTACAGCCTGTCAGTAGCATTATTACCAGAGTTTAGTACAGCCTGTCAGTAGCATTATTACCAGAGTTTAGTACAGCCTGTCAGTAGCATTATTCCCAGAGTTTAGTACAGCCTGTCAGTAGCATTATTCAAGTAATTAAATCTGGTTGTTTGGTCAACTCAACGCTGTCACTATGGTTATTTTATTCTGGCTACCCGTAGATAATTTTAATCAGTTTAGGAAGGACCTGTTGTATTCTAAGGGTATATATAATGTGTACCCTATTGATTCCTTCTGATCCTTTACAGAATAATATAGTCTTGTGTTCGTCAGAATAACATGGATTTTATGACTATCAAAATTAAGCTGTTAACACTCAAATAATTTACGCCGTATTAAGTTATATTTTTGCTACCTCGAGACTATTTTTCAACTTAGGAAAGGCCTGTCAGAGTTAGAAGATTAATTTAAATAAGTCTTTTCCCTTTCATTACCAGTGGTTCTTTCACAGCTGATTAAAATAATTTGGTTGTAATATGATGAAGACAAAGTGGCATAATTAAAGGTCAATAGCCGTTCTTAATCACAATGGACAAATGTATCTCCATTTCACTTTCCCGCCGTTTGTCTTTGCTGTTGCCACTACCATTTTGTTCAATCATTTATAAAAAATAGGGGCTTCTATTGTTACAAGCTCCAGTTTTCTAGATCTTATTCTCATTACTTATAACAGTCTAATTTTAAAGTTTGGCATCGTTATTCATGATAAGTTCGTCATCCAATGACTACTTAAATCTGCCATCCTAAATTGATTAGTGACAAGAGTTAAATACGTTAAACAAATTAAAGCTGTATTGAAATAGTTAAGCACTAAATGTAGACAATACTACTTCAGAAGGAAAATCTCTCGGTATAGTAAACCGAGTTTAATTAATTTAGCCTGCTTTCACCGTTCACCAATTTCCACAGAAAGTTTGGAAATAATTTGTTTCGGGATAACTCAAACATCAATGTTGCCATTTGTACGAAATACTTAAAATTGGTTAGATAAAGCTGCTGCCTATACCCTGTCCACCACTTATGATAGTCTATGGAATATTTTGAAGTTTATTAGGTATTACTAAACTGGTCTACTTAAGCCAATTTGTCATTAAGTTTTGTTTAGCCAATGCAGGTTAAGTATATAATGATCATAGTCTTATAATAGTTTAACCAAGGAGCTTTGACAAATTAAAGTTATACTAACTAGCTTCGATATTACATTATTCACACATTTCAAAATAACTTGCATGACATAGTAGGAACTGAATTGAAAGCCACCAAATCCCATTTTGAGAATTAAGATAGTGAACATTAACTTAAATTTTAAGATTATGGTGTATCGTCGACCCTTACAATGAAATTAATATTAACTGTAACCAGCAATATTGATAATACTTTGAGGGAGAAAGCACCATCATTTAGTATTTATCTCTTATAAATGCCTACATCCACGAAGGCAGACACCAGTCGCCTGTGTGTATTTAAGGAACTTTCGGCCCATTAGTTTGGCGATTTTAACCTTTTGCCCCATTTAGTTGTCAACTTTAAGACCTTTCGTGCCATTTAGGCGTCTACTTTTTTCCTGGCGAGCGATAGCGAGCCTGCAATTTTAAGAAGAACCGGCCTTTGGCCGGGAAATTTGTCTACCGAAAAACGTACACATTTATTTCAAGGGGGGTATAAGGGGGTGTTTTTCTAAGCTTGGAGGTCTAGGGAGTTAACTAAACAAATATGAATAAAATAATTAATAGATCAAACAAACGGCCAGTCTCCCCTTAAGGACAGTTCTTCAGGCCAAAAGGCCACCAAACATTAATTTAGCATCCATGGCTATGATCTAATTCAAATTTAAGTTTTTAATTATTAATACTGACTTTAAAGAAACTTCAAAATATATACTCCATGCCAAACAAAAATGCCCAAAACATTAATTTAGTATCCATGGCTTTCAAATAAGTTCAATTTAAGTTCTGAATTATTTAAACCGAATTTATACAACAAACTTCAAAATATTACATTGCCTAGACTTTCATAACATACCAGATTAATACATTGAACAAACACACCCGTTATGTATTGTAGGCTACAGTTGTGATGGAGAGCTGTTTTGGCCACAAGTCTCCATCCGTTTGTTGTTCCCCAAGGTTGGACATCTACCATACATCTGAAACATTAGGTCAGTGTTGGTAACATTGATCTGTCGAACGTCAATAACTATAGTCACCACTGCATTAAGGCCTTTGTTCTGGAACCCCTTCTCCCTCATGTTTAGCTACATTAGTCTGAGATTTTACGACGGTTGACCAATAGTATGACGATTTTAAGACCTTTCAGCCCATTTCTTTGTCAATTTCAAGACCTCTGCCATTCACGTATCAATTATTTTCCTGGCGAACTATAGTGAGCCTGCAATTTAGGAATAACTTTCAGTCTGGAAATTTTTCTACCGACAAATGAACAAATTTATCTCTAATGGAAGTCTTCCGTTTTTTGTATTATTTTATATACAATATATATAATTATATATATATATATATATATATATATATATATATATATATAAAGCTCTATGGAGGTCTAGGGGGCAAATTAAAAATTTCCCATTAGCCCGTTATGATGATCATATAGACCGTCTTCGCCCGTATTGTCCAAGGTTCATGTTTTAGTAACTATACATAAGCCTGCAGTGATAAGGGCTATACATTTTAGAACAATTCTGATTGAAATCTGCATCTTCGCTTATGAGTACAGTATATATTTTGGGTTTATAAGGCAGAGGGAGATTTTAATGCAGTGACAATTTTAGTGACTTCCAGATTTGAATGGAAATGAGATTTTAACATTGCATTATTTAAGTACAGTCATGATTATAAGTTGTGTCCTGCCTATAGAAGTTCAAAGTTTGTTATCTCTAGTAAAATAAAACCACCCATAAAGTCTCACTGACTAAATTCCACAAATGTTTTCCAGAAATAGAATACATACTTCTTATATCGGACTATTACAGTATATTAGCAAATATAATTGAGCAAACTGTATATCTTGTTGATATGACACCAATCTAAGCTCTATGGATTATTTATATTTCCAGCTAAACATAATTTGAAACCAAACTCTTACAAACCAAAACCTAGATCATACTTTTCTATCAGTAACAAAACATTCTGGGCCAGCTTAATTAAGATAAATAGTTCTAGTTGTGTACAGTTGGCTCAAGATGTTCCTTTACCACCATCCCCAGGTATAGATTATTTATCAGGCTTGGGCATGTGGAGAGAATTGGGGTCTACATTGGGTGAAAAGATGCCAGTTTATGAACATTGGGAGCTATACCGAGGGAGTACAAAGGAAATCAAGCAACAATAGATCTAGTGGCCCTTCTAGGCTGCTTGTCCTCCAAAACACTGAGGATCAAGTGTCCAAACAGTGGTTTAGAGTGGGTAAGGGAACATTGGAAAGGGAACTACTGCCCTGGAACTAATGTCCGTGGCAGGGGGCAGACCTAGAAAGACGTGGGACCAGGTCATACGATCTGATCTCAGCTTAATATCTGACAAGTGAGTAAGTTGTGAATAGGGCTGCCTGAAATGCTGCCATTAGCATGTGTTCACGGTAGGCAAACCATACCACCAAACAATACCTGGTGTAGTCTACTCTTAAATTACGTATTATGGTAGATTTACCTGGGTATTTGTTACATTTTTGTTTTAGTGATTACTTAATCTTCTTCAAAACAAATAATTTTCTGGATTTGGGTTAGTTGGTGACAACTTATATCTATATTAACGTGACAAAGTAAGGCATTTGTAATGAATATTATGTTTTAATAGTAGTAATATGGAACCCCAGAATATGATTTAATAGTAGTAATATGGAACCCCAGAATATGTTTCAATAGTAGTAATATGGAACCCCAGAATATGTTTCAATACTAGTAATATGGAACCCCAGAATATGTTTCAATAGTAGTGATATGGAACCCCAGAATATGTTTTAATAGGAGTAATATGGAACCCCCATAACATGTTTTAATAGGAGTAATATGGAACCCCAGAATATGTTTTAATAGTAGTAATATGGAACCCCAGAATATGTTTCAATAGTAGTAATATGGAACCCCAGAATATGTTTTAATAATAGTAATATGGAACCCAGAATATGTTTTAATAGTAGTAATATGGAACCCCAGAATATGTTTTAATAGTAGTAATATGGAACCCCAGAATATGTTTTAATAGTAGTAATATGGAACCCCAGAATATGTTTTAATAGTAGTAATATGGAACCCCAGAATATGTTTCAATAGTAGTAATATGGAACCCCAGAATATGTTTTAATAGTAGTAATATGGAACCCCAGAATATGTTTTAATAGTAGTAATATGGAACCCCAGATTATGTTTTAATAGTAGTAATATGGAACCCCAGAATATGTTTTTAATAGTAGTAATATGGAACCCCATTATGTTTTAATTGTAGTAATATGGAACCCCAGAATGTTTTAATAGTAGTAATATGGAACCCCAGAATATGTTTTAATAGTAGTAATATGGAACCCCAGAATATGTTTTAATAGTAGTAATATGGAACCCCAGAATATGTTTTAATAGTAGTAATATGGAACCCCAGAATATGTTTCAATAGTAGTAATATGGAACCCCAGAATATGTTTTAAATAGTAGTAATATGGAACCCCAGAATGTTTTAATAGTAGTAATATGGAACCCCAGAATATGTTTTAATAGTGGTAATATGGAACCCCAGAATATGTTTTAATAGTAGTTAATATGGAACCCCAGAATATGTTTTTAATAGTAGTAATATGGAACCCCAGAATATGTTTTAATAGTAGTAATATGGAACCCCAGAATATGTTTTAATAGTAGTAATATGGAACCCCAGAATATGCTTTAATAGTAGTAATATGGAACCCCAGATTATGTTTTAATAGTAGTAATATGGAACCCCAGAATATGTTTTAATAGTAGTAATATGGAACCCCAGAATATGTTTCAATAGTAGTAATATGGAACCCCAGAATATGTTTTAATAGTAGTAATATGGAACCCCAGAATATGTTTTAATAGTAGTAATATGGAACCCCAGAATATGTTTTAATAGTAGTAATATGGAACCCCAGAATGTTTCAATAGTAGTAATATGGAACCCCAGAATATGTTTTAATAGTAGTAATATGGAATCCCAGAATATGTTTTAATAGTAGTAATATGGAACACCAGAATATGTTTTAATAGTAGTAATATGGAACCCCAGAATATGTTTTAATAGTAGTAATATGGAACCCCAGAATGCTTTAATAGTAGTAATATGGAACCCCAGAATGCTTTAATAGTAGTGATATGGAACCCCAGAATATGTTTTAATAGTAATATGGAACCCCAGAATGTTTTAATAGTAGTAATATGGAACCCCAGATTATGTTTTAATAGTAGTAATATGGAACCCCAGAATATGTTTTTAATAGTAGTAATATGGAACCCCAGAATATGTTTTAATAGTAGTAATATGGAACCCCAGAATATGTTTTAATAGTAGTTAATATGGAACCCCAGAATGTTTTAATAGTAATATGGAACCCCAGAATATGTTTTAATAGTAGTAATATGGAACCCCAGAATATGTTTTAATAGTAGTAATATGGAACCCCAGAATATGTTTTAATAGTAGTAATATGGAACCCCAGAATGTTTTAATAGTAGTAATATGGGAACACCAGAATATGTTTTAATAGTAGTAATATGGAACCCCAGAATATGTTTCAATAGTAGTAATATGGAACCCCAGAATATGTTTCAATAGTAGTAATATGGAACCCCAGAATATGTTTTAATAGTAGTAATATGGAACCCCAGAATATGTTTTAATAGTAGTAATATGGAACCCCAGAATATGTTTCAATAGTAGTAATATGGAACCCCAGAATATGTTTCAATAGTAGTAATATGGAACCCCAGAATATGTTTTAATAGTAGTAATATGGAACCCAGAATATGTTTTAATAGTAGTAATATGGAACCCCAGAATATGTTTCAATAGTAGTAATATGGAACCCCAGAATATGTTTCAATAGTAGTGATATGGAACCCCAGAATATGTTTTAATAGTAGTAATATGGAACCCCAGAATATGTTTTAATAGGAGTAATATGGAACCCCAGAATGTTTTTAATAGTAGTAATATGGAACCCCAGATTATGTTTTAATAGTAGTAATATGGAACCCCAGAATATGTTTTAATAGTAGTAATATGGAACCCCAGAATATGTTTCAATAGTAGTAATATGGAACCCCAGAATATGTTTTAATAGTAGTAATATGGAACCCCAGAATGTTTTAATAGTAGTAATATGGAACCCCAGAATATGTTTTAATAGTAGTACTGTAATATGGAACCCCAGAATATGTTTCAATAGTAGTAATATGGAACCCCAGAATATGTTTTAATAGTAGTAATATGGAACCCCAGAATATGTTTTAATAGTAGTAATATGGAACCCCAGAATATGTTTCAATAGTAGTAATATGGAACCCCAGAATATGTTTCAATAGTAGTGATATGGAACCCCAGAATATGTTTTAATAGTAGTAATATGGAACCCCAGAATATGTTTTAATAGGAGTAATATGGAACCCCATAACATGTTTTAATAGGAGTAATATGGAACCCCAGAATATGTTTTAATAGTAGTAATATGGAACCCCAGAATATGTTTCAATAGTAGTAATATGGAACCCCAGAATATGTTTTAATAGTAGTAATATGGAACCCCAGAATATGTTTTAATAGTAGTAATATGGAACCCCAGAATATGTTTTAATAGTAGTAATATGGAACCCCAGAATATGTTTCAATAGTAGTAATATGGAACCCCAGAATATGTTTTAATAGTAGTAATATGGAACCCCAGAAGGTTTTAATAGTAGTAATATGGAACCCCAGAATATGTTTTAATAGTAGTAATATGGAACCCCAGAATATGTTTTAAATAGTAATATGGAACCCCAGAATATGTTTCAATAGTAGTAATATGGAACCCAAGAATATGTTTCAATAGTAGTAATATGGAACCCCAGAATATGTTTTAATAGTAGTGATATGGAACCCCAGAATATGTTTTAATAGTAGTAATATGGAACCCCAGAATATGTTTTAATAGTAGTAATATGGAACCCCAGAATATGTTTTAATAGTAGTAATATGGAACCCCAGAATATGTTTTAATAGTAGTAATATGGAACCCCAGAATATGTTTTAATAGTAGTAATATGGAACCCCAGATTATGTTTTAATAGTAGTAATATGGAACCCCAGAATATGTTTCAATAGTAGTAATATGGAACCCCAGAATATGTTTCAATAGTAGTAATATGGAACCCCAGAATATGTTTTAATAGTAGTAATATGGAACCCCAGAATATGTTTTAATAGTAGTAATATGGAACCCCAGAATATGTTTTAATAGTAGTAATATGGAACCCCAGAATATGTTTTAATAGTAGTAATATGGAACCCCAGAATATGTTTTAATAGTAGTAATATGGAACCCCAGAATATGTTTTAATAGTAGTAATATGGAACCCCAGAATATGTTTTAATAGTAGTAATATGGAACCCCAGAATATGTTTTAATAGTAATATGGAACCCCAGAATATGTTTCAATAGTAGTAATATGGAACCCCAGAATATGTTTTAATAGTAGTAATATGGAACCCCAGAATATGTTTTAATAGTAGTAATATGGAACCCCAGAATATGTTTCAATAGTAGTAATATGGAACCCAGAATATGTTTTAATAGTAGTGATATGGAACCCCAGATTATGTTTTAAAAAATAATAGTAGTAATATGGAACCCCAGAATATGTTTTTAATAGTAGTAATATGGAACCCCAGAATATGTTTTAATAGTAGTAATATGGAACCCCAGAATATGTTTTAATAGTAGTAATATGGACCCCAGAATGTTTCAATAGTAGTAATATGGAACCCCAGAATATGTTTTAATAGTAGTAATATGGAACCCAGATTATGTTTTAATAGTAGTAATATGGAACCCCAGAATATGTTTCAATAGTAGTAATATGGAACCCCAGAATATGTTTCAATAGTAGTAATATGGAACCCCAGAATATGTTTAATAGTAGTAATATGGAACCCCAGAATATGTTTTAATAGTAGTAATATGGAACCCCAGAATATGTTTTAATAGTAGTAATATGGAACCCCAGAATATGTTTTAATAGTAGTAATATGGAACCCCAGAATGTTTTAATAGTAATATGGAACCCCAGAATATGTTTCAATAGTAGTAATATGGAACCCCAGAATATGTTTTAATAGTAGTAATATGGAACCCCAGAATATGTTTTAATAGTAGTAATATGGAACCCCAGAATATGTTTCAATAGTAGTAATATGGAACCCCAGAATATATTTTAATAGTAGTGATATGGAACCCAGATTATGGTTTAATAGTAGTAATATGGAACCCCAGAATATGTTTTAATAGTAGTAATATGGAACCCAGAATATGTTTTAATAGTAGTAATATGGAACCCCAGAATGTTTTAATAGTAGTAATATGGAACCCCAGAATGTTTCAATAGTAGTAATATGGAACCCCAGAATATGTTTTAATAGTAGTAATATGGAACCCCAGAATATGTTTTAATAGTAGTAATATGGAACCCCAGAATATGTTTTAATAGTAGTAATATGGAACCCCAGAATATGTTTTAATAGTAGTAATATGGAACCCCAGAATATGTTTTAATATTAGTAATATGGAACCCCAGAATAATAATAGTAGTAATATGGAACCCCAGAATATGCTTAAAAGGAACAAGCTCAAAGTACAGTACACAACTTTAAAAAGGTGCTCATATATAACTACTATATGGGATAGGTGCTCATATATAATGACTATATGGGATAGGTGCTCATATATAAGGTGCTCATATAATATATATGAGCATTATATAGTCATTATATTATAATGACTATATGGGATAGGTGCTCATATATAATGACTATATGGGATAGGTGCTCATATATAATGACTATGGGATAGGTGCTCATATATAACTACTATATGGGATAGGTGCTCATATATAATGACTATATGGGATAGGTGCTCATATATAATGACTATATGGGATAGGTGCTCATATATAATTACTATATGGGATAGGTGCTCATATATAACTACTATATGGGATAGGTGCTCATATATAATGACTATATGGGATAGGTGCTCATATATAATGACTATATGGGATAGGTGCTCATATATAATGACTATATGGGATAGGTGCTCATATATAATGACTATGGGATAGGTGCTCATATAAAAGGTGCTCTTATATAATTACTATACGAGATAGGTGCTCATCTATAATTACTATATGGGATAGGTGCGCATATAAAAGGTGCTCATATATAAATACTATATGGGATAGGTGCTCATATAAAAGGTGCTCATATATAATTACTATATGGGATAGGTGCTCATATACAAGGTGCTCATATATAATTACTATATGGGATAGGTGCTCATATAAAAGGTGCTCATATATAATTACTATATGGGATAGGTGCTCATATAAAAGGTGCTCATATATAATTACTATATGGGATAGGTGCTCATATAAAAGGTGCTCATATATAATTACTATATGGGACGGCGGGTGCCCAATCCCAAAGAGTTTGAAATAGGGGAGCTATCCCCCCGCCAAAGGTGGCTTTCTAGGGCCTTTCCTAGCTGATGCTGAGAGGATTGGGTTCTAGTCATGTGGTGATGGACTGGTCTATCAGTGATAACTGAGCGATCTCTGCCATACCCATAGCTTACTCGGACTGTTCCTTTTACTTATATATTTTCTAGATCTCAAGTGACTGCGTCTCTTGCGTGGATTGACCTCCTAATCTACCAAGATTGGAAGCCAAAGAGACATCTTTCCTTTGCCCCTCAACTTTCTCTTCATAATTGCTGAGGGGCACAGGGCCCTGGGTGGGGCTTTGGTTTCCCGGGCGTTTCCGCACCCTCCTCAGCTCCCCGCCATGGAGTGGCTTCGGTCACCCAGGCTTTATTGTGGTCGGCGGGTGGGGGGGGGGGGGGGGGGGGGGGGCGCGCTCGGTTATGGCCTTGGCCTTGCTCGGGGCCTTGGGGCTGTTCGGCCAGGCAGCTTGGGGAAAAACAACAACAACAACTATATGGGATAGGTGCTCATATAAAAGGTGCTCATATATAATTATATGGGATAGGTGCTCATATATAAGATGCACATATATAATTACTATATGGGATAGGTGCTCATATATAATGACTATGGAATAGGTGTTCATATATAATTACTATATGGGATAGGTGCTCATATATAATTACTATATGGGATAGGTGCTCATATATAATTACTATATGGGATAGGTACTCATATAAAAGGTGCTCATATATAATGACTATATGGGATAGGTGCTCATATATAAGGTGCTCATATATAATGACTATATGGGATAGGTGCTCATATATAAAGTGCTCATATATAATGACTATATGAGAAACTGCAGCGGGTAGTCAAAGAGTTTGGTGTAGTTTGTGGAAGGAGGAAACTGAAGGTGAAAGTCAATAAAAGTAAAGTAATGGTGTGCAATAGGGGAGAGCATAGGGTGAATCTAGATGTGAGGCTGGATGGGGAAATATTGGAACAAGTAGAGTGTTTTAAATATCTAGGAGGAACGATAAGCAGGAGTGGAGGTATGGAAGTGGAGGTAAAACAGTGTGTGAAGGAAGGAAGGTTTTCGGAGCAATGGGAAGTATGTGGAAGACGAGAAATCTCTGAGTGAAAGTAAAAAGTGCACTGTATCAAGGAGAGTGGGGCAGCAGGAACATTTGTCAGCCAGAGTGGACAGAAGGGTGCTGAGCTGGTATGGTCATGTTGAACGAATGGGAGATGAAAGGCTTACAAAGAGAATATAGTTTGTCAGGTACAAGGGGAGATAGAAGGGCAGGAAGACCCCCATTGAGATAGACTGTAAGAAAGGCTTTGGATGATAGAGGAATGACTATAGATCAGGCAGGGGAAGTGGTGGACAGGAGTGAATGGAGAATGCTTGTGAATAGTTGAGTGAACACGTGGTCATTTGGAGTAAGGGGTCGGGCGCAAGTTGGACTAGATAATAGTCCATCAGGCGCCTGGCCCGGGGAGACTATTAATATGAAGGGTGTGCCTGGAAGTGTGGTGGGAGGGCTTGTGGCTTTGGCTCCGCTGCAGGTTTGCCTGCCGAGATCGGAACCTCTCCGGGTGGACAGGGGCCGGGGGAGTGCTGGAGCGACCTTGGTAACCCTGGTCTCTGGGTCTTCTCCTGGGTGACCTGGATGTGTGTGAGTTTGTGTTTTTTATCTGTGTTTATTTTTTGTTTTATGTTGTTTTTGTGTTTTCCCTGTTCTTGCTCTGTCTTGTGTCGGCTACCCCCAAAATGGGGATTGGGCCTGAGCATATAGATAGATAGATAGATAGGGGATAGGTGCTCATATATAAGGTGCTCATATTGTGACGCATGTCGAGTATGAGCATGCTGTACAGAACGCCCAGTCAGGCCCCACTCTCGCTAGGATCGTCAGGGCAGGAACTTTGGCTGTAGTCTGTGTAGAGTTTCCTAACTTAGTTTATGTGAGCCGTTGTACTATAAGTATTATAAATATGTATTTTGTTTTCATCTGAGTCAACGAGTTCTATTTTATATCATTAGTTATAAGTATTGTGTGTGGGACTTATATGTAATGATGAGAAGAGAGAGTTATGTAACGACGGCCCGTGAGCGCGCCACGAGGTAGGTAGGCCTCCCTCCCTCCTCCCTCTCAGCGCGTGGGAAATCCTTTGTCGATCCCAGATTGAGAGAGAATATTACGTAACGATTGCTAGTGGGCGGTCCTTAGTAGTTGGCGATATGCTCACTAGAGGGCCGAGTATAAAAAGGAGAGGTCCTCGCCACAATTCTTTAGAACTCATCAGGCAGAGCGACCTCTCATATCCCTTGCAACTATCCATATTCTTCCGACTGATGTGAACTTTCTCTACTCTCTGAACAGCCTATCTTCTTCTCTTCTCGTCCCTTTTTAACCAATGACCCCTTTGGTGCAGATTTAGTCAGCCAAAGTATTATCGCTTGAGTTCTCACGAGATAAGTGCCTGTTAGATAGCCTATTTTTGGAAGGGTTAACTAGAATAGGATTGATTGATGTTTGTTGCACTCGTATATGCATTTCCCTGTGTGCGATTATTCATGTTCCTGTTTTCTGCTGGTTTAGGCAATGCTAGACTGGGATAGGGTTTCTGAGTTGTGATTTCCTATGGGTACTAGGTTGCGGTTGAACCAGTACAATTGCAACGGAGACGTGGAACGCCTAGGTGGTCTTTCTGACTGTGTACCGTGGGAGTTTAGCACTGTGTTGCGAGTGAGGGCTTTTGCCTCTGCCACCCAACACTGTGCTATCTCATTTGCTTGACTTTGAGAGGATCGCCAGGAGAGAACCAGATACTAGTGATCTGGATCTCTCAAGAAAGCATCCCGTCAATTAACGTAATTTGGCCGCACAGTCTTAAGGACCTCGCTAGGCTACGAGCCGCTTGCTCAGCCATCGTCTCTTAACCTTAGATATCCCAGCTAGACTTTGCTCGACCAGCAGATACAGCATAGTATTGAAGCTTCTCCTTATGTATGTTATTGTTTATGCACTATTGATTTCATGTGTGGCACGCTTAGCTACTTTAGAGATTAGTGGCCCACGAGCACAATCCTAGTAGGCTACTGTCAGTGCATTGTCGGAGTACTTCTTTTTAATGTTTGCCATATCCTATTGCTTATTCTTATAATTCTTCTTATGTCAATTTAAAGCCTTTAATTACCAGTGAGTTATTCATTAAATTGCTGTTCAAAATCCGATACTTACTTCTTATGAGTATTCGAGAAGCATCTAACTTATCAGAAGATTCCTTGCTTGATGCTCGAGGACTATTGTTTAACGTAACGTAATAGTGCCGATCCGAAGTAGAGGGTGGAGGACTTCTTAAGTTCTTAGTTCAAGGGTGGATTACTTCGGCTTCGGCCAACACTATTCTTTAGTGTTGTAGTACTTTCTTCTTTGTTTGATTGTTGACCAGACTAGATAACTCCCGTCTTGTTATTAGTCTGTTGTTGTTGTTGTTGTTGTTCCCCAGGCTGCCTGGCCGAACAGCCCCAAGGTCCTGAGCAAGGCCAAGGCCATAAACGAGCGCCCCCACAAAACCCTCCCTGCTTACCACTAATAAAGCCTGGGTGACCGAAGCCACTCTAAGGCAGGGAGCCGAGGAGGGCGCGGAAACGCCCGGGAAACCAAAGCTTCACCCAAAGCCCTGTGCCCCTCAGCAATTATGAAGGGAAAGTTGAGGGGCAAGGGAAAAATGTGACGCTTTGCTCCCAATCTGCCAACTTTTAGGTTGGCAGTAGGGAGGTCAATCCACGGAAAAAGACGCCGTCACTTGAGATCTTGTTATTAGTCTGTTGTGTGAAACGCTAGTACCGAGTTCTTGTATACCCCGTTATAGCAGATAGAACTCTGGAGGGTAGTGGCGTTTTTGTTCGGCTCGCAGTACTCTGGGGTTGGGATCGTGTGTTTCCGTTGTGGCAGCGAGCCATACTCGAGTCCTGTGTAAGAGCCCTAGTGTACCCTGCAGTGCCCGGTCGTAACAATATATAATTACTATATGGGATAGGGTGCTCATATATAATTACTATATGGATAGGTGCTCATATATAAGGTGCTCTTATATAATTAGTATATGGGATAGGTGCTCATATATAATGACTATATATGGGATAGGTTACCGTAGGGAACTTTGAGACAACTGTACACATGTTGACCTAACCTATTAATATTGTTAAGGGGAGATGCCCCGGGGCGTTTTCTGGTCCCCTTCTCCCTCATGTTTAGCCCCATTAGTTTTCAGATTATAAGACGTTGGGTTCATTAGTTTAGCGATTTTAAGACCTTTCAACCCATTTCTTTGTCAATATCAAAACCTTCCGTGCTATTTAGGTGTATTTTTCCCTGGCGAGCGATAGCGAGCATGTAATATAGGAGGAACCAGCCTTCGGCCAGGAAATTTTTCTACCTTAAAATGTACAAATTTATCCAGAAGAGGGATCTTGGGGATGATTTTTAAGCTTGGAGGTCTAGGAAATCAATTGAATCTGCCAATAAATAAACCCTTAGCCATTAACCCTATTATTAGTTGTGTTCTTACCGTAGTTTGTTGGTGAAGGTGTTGGAGGCTCCCTGAGTGGTGGTGGTGGTGGTGGAGGGGGGGGGGGGGGGGGGTGTCTGGTTGGTCTTGTGTCTTCCCTCCGCCGAGCATCACCTGTCAACAATAAGGAAGGTTAGTATTGCAAATGTTGGTATACCTTAAAAACATTATGGAATAGGTTACTATAGGCCAATATATAGCAAAATATTATAAATTATTGCTTACGATATTGAATTAATAACAGATATAATGCAGATTTTCAAAGTATATCAATATAGTTAAAATACCAATTTTTACATAAATCAAATTCATGATGGCTCAACCATAGTCAAGGAGGTCGTGATTCCGGGTCGGGCTGGGCTGGGCTGGGCTGGCTCGGGTTTGACAAGTCTGGTCGCTCTTCCCATCTCTAACCTGTTAGGAAGATTTTAAAGTCACATTAGTCATGGTTCTGGCAACTTTAATTTCACCGTTGTTCCTCCTTCGTCAGGCCTTCCAGCTCATTCCTGTTGATACAAATATTTAATTATTACAGGAGCGCCGTTCTGCCAGCAACATCGGTCTGCAAATTGGCCACAGCGGGTCTGCAAGCTGCCACATCGGGTCTGCAAGCCGCCACATCGGGTCTGCAAGCCGCCACATCGGGTCTGCAAGCCGCCACATCGGGTCTGCAAGCCGCCACATCGGGTCCGCAAGCCGCCACATCGGGTCCGCAAGCCGCCACATCGGGTCCGCAAGCCGCCACATCGGGTCCGCAAGCCGCCACATCGGGTCTGCAAGCCGCCACATCATCTGAAAACCTGCAACCTTCACAACCAACGAACAGACGACCAGAAATGCACCGGCCGGATTTCAACCAATAGAAAACAAACCAAAAAAAAAACTATTGTAACTAACTAAATCTCTAACCAAACTAACTAAGCTTCTAACAGACAACCAACCTCTTCAGCAAACCGAATAGAGCAACACCTAACCAATATTAACCTATAACAGACTCCCTACCTATCCCTACCCCTTGAACTAACTACAGCTATCCCCTTCTAACCCCCTTCCCCCCCCCCCCCCATCCCAGCATCCCTACCAGAAACCTTGTCTAATTCGAAGCCAACGACGATATAGGAGAAAAAGATTAGTGCATGGAATAATTATATTATATTTCAATATATAGATTTCATAAAGTGATGTTACGTTATTGAAAGTATTTTCCAAGAAATAATATAGTTATGGCAAATTTAAAAAAAAAATATATATATGCCAGATTTATTTATATAAAAATTATTGCAAAATAATTCATAAGTATATCATTTACACTGAAATTGATTAAAACCGGAAGATTCTTACCTTAAATTTGCCGCCTATCTAACGTAATGTGTATAGAGATGTTAGTAGAAGGGAGGTGGTTTAGGTGGTGACAAGGACAATGGAAGGAAGGGGGCGGGGGGGAGAGGATGGTTAGGATTAAAGGGAAGTTTGCTCCAGCCCCTTTCTCCCTCATGCTTAGCCCAGGTTATTTTGAGACGAAGACTTTCACCTTCTAGTTTGGCACTAAAGACCTGTGCCATATAGCGATCTATTGTTTTCCTGGCGAGCGCTAGCGAGCCTGAAATTAATGAGAAACTAGCCATATTTTTATTATTATTATTATTATTATTATTTCGGCTGGTACATTTTTCTATCAAAAAATGTACAAAATTATCTCTAAGGGGGGTCTTCGAGGTATTTTATTTATGCTTGACTGAAGGTCTTGGGACGAAAATATATATATATACAAAATCAAAATCAAACTTTCCTTTACAGATGGAGAAGGGAGAGGATGGTTAGGATTAAAGGATACTAATTGTTGCCGTGGTGGTGGTGGTGGTGGTGGTGGACTGGTTGGTTTCCATCATCGTTCGACACCTGTAAAGAAAAAAATACATTGTTAAAATATATCTCAATCGGCCAAGTATACGGTGTATAATTTGGGTAAAAATTGAAGAGACCCCGGACAGCCTTTTGACCTAACCTAACAAAACGACAAAAATTAACTAGTCTCTTCGCTAGTCTCTTCAATTTTGACCATAATGTGTGTGTGTTAGCATTATTATTATATGTGTGTGTGTATATTTAGATTTATTTTTCCCAGTGCGTAATTTCGATGCGAGTATCCTAGGTTCGAGTCCTTGGAGTGCCACATGTAGTTTGTTGATTTAATTGAGTTTAGATGTGAAGTTGGTTGGTGGAAAATACATAATTGATAGATCTTGCCTTGTTTATTAGATATACCTTTCTATCTTGAAAAGAGTTTATCAATACTAATGTGGTTAACATCCTGTGTAGCGGGTGGACATGTATTTATACCTCAATAATTTGGTAAAGTTACAATATATTTGGTCAATATAGAGGAGGCGCTACAATATAGGTAGCAAAATTATAAGGTCAATATACAGGAGGCGCTACAATATAGGTAGCAAAATTATAATGGTAGTTTTGGGTTCCTATCATCATATGCTTCATTTCTATATACTTTTTATCCCCGGGGAAAAAAAAACAAAAATCTTGGGATTTTTAATTTATTTTCTTGGAATTTTTTGTTTTGGTCATTAACCTAACCAAAAAACCTAACCTAACCTAACCTAATAGCCCCCAAATACATTTAGGTTAGGCTTTTTGGTTAGGTCAATAAAAAAAAAAAAAAAAAAAAAATCCAAGAAAAAAAGAAAAAACCCAAGATTCTTTGTTTTTTTCCCGGGGATAAAAAGTAATAGAAATGAAGGATATGATGATAGGAACCCAAAACTACCATTAGAATTTTGCTACCTATATTGGAGCGCCTCCTGTATATTGACCAATTATAATGGTAGTTTTGGGTTCCTATCATCATATGCTTCATTTCTATATACTTTTTATCCCCGGGGGAAAAAAAAAGAAATCTTGAGTTTTTCTTTGATTTTTTTTTTTTTTTTTTTTTTATGAACCTAACCAAAATACCTAACCTAACCTAAATGTATTTGGGGGCTATTAGGTTAGGTTATGTTAGGTTGTTTTGGTTAGGTTAATGACCAAAACAAAAAATCCCAAGAAAATAAATGAAAAATCCCCCCCAAATTTTTTTCCTCCGGGGATACGTCCACACATGGACGTATGTGTGGGGAGGAGGCTGTGGATAGCCAACACCTTCTTCCGACACAGAATGATCCACAGGTACACGTGGAAACGAATGTTGACGATGAAGGATAAGACAGTGGTGGAACGAAAGTCATTGATTGATTATGTATGTGTGGATGAACGAATTAAGAAATCTGTGATGGATGCTAGGGTGTATAGGGGTATTGGAGGGGGTCTGTCTGATCATTATGTAGTGGTAGCTAAGGTTAGGATACAAAAGAAGTGGGTGAGGAGAGCGGGAGGGAGGCGAGAGGAGGGTGGAATGGTGAGGAGGGTGGAGAGGTTGCAGGAGGAGGAAGTCAGGGAGGAGTACAGGAGAGCAGTGGAAAGACGACTAGGGGGGTTCGACCTGGAAGTTATGGAGGAAGTGGAGGAGATGAGCAAGGTGTTTAAGGAGGAGATCTGTGCAGCATGTGAGGAGGTGTGTGGAGTGAGGAGAAGAGGGAGGGGAGTGAAAGGTACAGCATGGTGGACATAAGAGGTAAGAATAGCTGTGGAAGAAAAGAAGAAAGCATATAGAGAGTGGTTGGGTAGTAGAGGGAATGAAGATTCCGAGAGACAGAAACGAGCGAGGTACGTGGAGAGTAAGAGGGTGGTGAAGAGAGTAGTGAAGGAAAGTAAGAGAAGAGTAGATGAGGAATTTGGAAGGAATCTGAGTGTAAAATGGAGGGAGAGTAAGAAACTGTTCTGGAAAGAAGTCAAGAAAGTTAGGGAAGGTAGCAAGGGAAACAGTAAGGGTGTGAAAGATAAGAATGGGAGAATGCTAGCCGAGAAGCAAGAGAGAGTCGAAAGATGGGAGTACTTCAGTGAGTTGCTAAATGAAAGGAATGAAGAGCCAGCAAACATAGCTGGATATGGTATGGGAGGGAGAAGAAGAGAAGTAGTGGAGGAGGAGGTGGGGATCAGGAGGTCAGAAGTGTGGGAAGCCATGAAAAGAGTGAAGTTGGGGAAAGCACCAGGAACAGATGGAGTGTGTGGGGAAATGTTGAGGTATGGTGGTGAGATAGTGATAGAATGGGTATGGAAAATGTGCAAACTAGCATGGGAGAAGGGGAGTGCACCCGATGACTGGAAGACTGGCATAATAGTCCCCCTATATAAGGGCAAAGGGGAAAGAGGAGTGTGTGGTAACCACCGAGGAATATGTCTTCTAAGCGTAGTAGGGAAGGTATACAGTAGGGTAGTGATTGAGAGAGTGAGAGTGAGAACGGAGAAATGGATAGGCGACGAGCAGGGAGGCTTTAGGAAGGGAAGAGGATGTGTAGATCAGATTTTTACCCTGAATTGTGTTGTGGAGAAGTATCTGGAGAAGAAACAAAAGGTGTATGTTGCCTTTATGGACTTGGAGAAGGCCTATGACAGAGTGGATAGAGAAGGTTTGTGGAAAGTACTTAGAATATACGGAGTAGAGGGCAAGTTGCTGAAAGCAGTGAAGAGCATGTATGAGGGTGCAAAGGCGGCAGTACGTGTGGAGAGTGAGCAGAGCGAGTTCTTTGACCTGAATGTTGGTTTGAAACAGGGGTGTGTGATGTCCCCGTGGTTGTTTACTGTATATATGGATGGAGTTATGAAAGAAATACTATCAAGAGCAGTGGATGTTGGTGTATCGCTGAAAAGGGAGGGAATTGAGTGGAAGCTACCTATACTGCTGTTTGCGGATGATACAGTTCTGATGAGTGATAATGAATGGGAGTTGCAGGGTCTGGTAAATGAGTTTGGAACAGTGTGCGAAAAACGGAATTTGAAGGTAAATACGGGGAAGAGCAAGGTTATGGTCTTCGAAAGGGGTGAAGTCACAGAGTGTGAGGTGAAGCTGAACGGTCAGGCTATGGATATCGTCAACTCTTTTAAGTATCTGGGCAGTGTGTTGAGTAAAGATGGGACTATGGATGAAGAGGTGCGGGAGAGGGTACAACAGGGGAAGAGGGTTGTAGGAACGCTAAAAGCAGTAACAAGAAATAGGGTGGTCAGTATGGAAGTGAAGAAGTCCTTGCATGACAGTGTGGTAATCCCGACACTGACTTACGGAAGCGAAGCATGGACGTTGGTTGAGAGACTCAGACCAAGAGTGAGAGCAGTGGAAATGAATTACTTAAGGAGTGCGTGCGGAATTACATGGAGGGATAGACAGACTAATGAGGAAGTAAGAAGGAGGTGTGGTGTGGAGGTAGATGTGCTGGAAAGTGTGAAAAGGAACAACTTGAGATGGTTCGGCCATATGGAACGTATGGAAAGCGAGAGAATGACTAAGAGGGTGTACGAGAGCGAGGTGGAGGGACAGAGGGGGAGAGGTAGACCGAATACGAGGTGGAAGGATGGAGTGAGGAACTACATGAATGAAGGCGGTGCTGGTTGGGGGGAGGGGCGTCGACTGACTGGGGACAGAGGTGCATGGGGGCGGTTCGTTCGTGGCCACCCCTTCGGGGATCACGGCGTCAGGCAATAGATAGATAGATATAGATAAAAAGTATATAGAAATGAAGCATATGATAGAAACCCAAAACTACCATTAGAATTTTGCTACCTATATTGTAGCGCCTCCTGTATATTGATGATATATTTTTAAGCTTTACATTAATAAATAGTCCACTAATATACTAGGTTAAGTTGGGTTGAAGATATTGTTCAAAGTTTCTTAGTAAATAGGCATCTCAAAAACAGTTTCACCCGCTACACAGAATCTTACCCAAATGTGCTTCCAAAAAGGTATATTCTCTCACTTTAATTATTCCTTTGTATACTTTCTTTAAATTCATAAGTTGGTTGGTGTTAAAAACATAATTCTGGCTATCATTAGACGATTGCATGTACAGTGGCGCTAATAAGTGATGTGTTGGCACCAAGTAGGTTTTGATCAATAATTGGTATCAGCAATATCTAGGCTTCATTTCTTCATATCCCCCTTGCCACATGACTCGTTGCCGCCGTTTGGGGGCTTCCGGGCTTGTAGGTGGGGCGGCCAAGGTTCTTGGCCGCTCTCCCTATCACCTCCAACTAATTTTGTCATGTCCTTTTCTTTCTCCTCCTTTCTAGTTTTCGTTTTTCCCTCTTCCGCTTTCTCCTGGGGCTGCCATCCGAGGCCGGTCTCCCACCCTTGAACTTTTGTGGTCCCGTCCCTCCCTTCCCTTCCGGTTGACTTCCCTGTTTGCTTCCTTCCTTTCTCTTTAACTGCTTCGGAGGTTCTAGTTTCCTTAGGGCTTCGCCTTGGTGTCTCTGATCACTGCTGAGTTGGCAGAGTCCACCTGGCGACAGGTGCTGCCGGCCAGGGCTCGCAAGGCTCGTTGCTGGAGGATGGGCACTATAGGGTTGCTTTGGGGTTTCTGACTCTCTTCTCTCTTCCCAGTGAGTGTGTCAGGTGACTACGCCGGCCCCGTTCTCCGTGGGACAAAGCTGCAGGACAAATGCCCGGGTTGTACAAGGTCCCTAGCTCAAAGCCGAGACCTGTCCCATCTCAATTGGCCGCATTCTGGGTTTCGTGGCCCTGCGGAGGTCTTTCTCCCTTTCGTTGCCAGGGGCACCTGGTAACCGCAGTATCTTCTTCCATGCTTTACCCCCTTTTCTCTTGCTATGGTGACGACTTATGCTTTTTTCCCTGTTCTTCCCTGTTTATGGCTTCTGCTTTAGTGGTTCCGGTGAGTGAGCCCCTTGTGGCATGCAGCCTGCCACTTGGGGGTCTGTTGTCTGGCTGTCAGTCCGGTTCACCGCGGGAGCACGGTGAGTCGGGGATGGTTTTGGGTGCTCTCGACCGGCCCGCTGAACTATCCCTCGGTCGTCGCTCGTCCCTCTCGTCCATTACCGTTCCGAATCCTTCTCCTACCCTTCCGTCTTCGTCACGTCTTTCTCCGCCCTCCACTACCCAGGATTTCATCTCCTCTCCTGTAGTTATTTCCGCGTCTTCCTCTTCTTCCTCTTCTCTCTCTAGTCTTGTCACCCTCGACCCTTTTCTGCCCTCCCTTCCCCGTTCTCTTTCCTCTTCTTCTCCAGTTTCGTCCTCTTCTCGTCCTCGCTCCTCGGTCCTCCCTATGTCCTCTCTCTTTGCACCTCCTTCCTTTACTAAGTTTTTCTCCATCCCTGCTTCTGCGCCTCTAGCCGGTGATGACCTCCTCTTCCACCTGCGTCTCCTTCAACAGGTGGGAAAGGACGTCACCTTCCACTCCCGCCATGATGCCTCCCGTCTTGTTACCGTCCAAAACGAACTTCAGGCTACTGCTATGTCCTCTTTCGTCGATTGTTCTGGCACCCCCATCCCGGCTCAAAAAGATCAACGACTCAACTCCTGTACAGGGACTGTCCTGATCCCCGCTTCCATCCGTCTCGGGGGTCGTCCTTTCGCGGATTGCGCCGACCTCGTCAAGGACATCGTTGTCGCTCAAGACCACAAGGTGGTTAGTGTGGTGTGCTACACTATCCCTCCTCGCGACCTTCGCCGCCATCCCGCTAACATTGCCAAGATCTCTTTTGATGGACTTTCCCTTCCTGCCCATGTTATTGTCGGTGGTACTCGCCTCCCCGTGACTGCGTCTCTTCCCCGTCCACTCCAGTGTCGCAGCTGCTGGCGTTTCGGCCACCCGGCTAAGTTCTGCCGTACAGCCGCTGAGAGCCCACTCTGCCCGCGCTGTGCGCAGTCCGGACATGCCGTTGGCGAATGTCAGTCAACGTCCCAGTTCTGCCTTAATTGCCGCGGGTCTCATTCGGCCGACTCTAAGATTTGCCCCGTTCATCTGTTCGAGTCTGAGGTTGCTGTTCTCAAAGCGAGACACGGCCTTACGCTCACCGCAGCCCGCCAAGAGGCTCGTCGCTTGGGCTTCACCCCTCAGTCATTTTCCAAGACTCTGTCTCCTCCCTCCTCTTCTTTGCCTCCCTCTACCACGCCCCCCCCTTTTTCTGGTTCCTCGGTTCCTTCCACCGCCTCCGCTCCCTCCGTCCCCCCGGTCGCACCAGTTTCGTCATCTGCCTCCCTTCCTTCTACCGGTGCTTCTCCTGGATTTTCTCCTTCCTCCTCTTCAGTCTCCTCCGTTCGTCCTTCCGTCTCTTCCTTTTCTGTCCCTTTGTCTAACACTTTCTCTGTTCTCAGTCCTTCTCCTACTTCTGCCCCTTCCTCTTGCTCTCTTCCTTGTTCCTCCTCTTCTAGTCTCCCTCCACGCTCTCACCGTTCCAAGCCTCCCCCCCGTTCTCCGTCATCTTCCTCTTCTAGTCGCCCCAAATCTCCTACTCGCTCTAAACTTCCCTTCTCCTCTACCAAACGGGCTCCTGTGCTCCGCTCTTCCTCGCCCGCTTCCTCTTTTAAACGTAAGGGTGGTCTCCGTGATGTGCGGTGCTCAAGTCCCTGCGAGAAGAAGAAGAAGTCGCCTCCTTCTCCTTCTGTTTCCCTTTCTCCTCTCTCCGTCCAGTCTCCTCCTCCTCCCGTCCCTGCATCCCTAGATTTCTCCTACGAAACCCTACCTCAGATTGACGAATTTATCCGTTCTTCCCACCCACCACCTTCTACTGTTCACGCCGAAGTTCATCCTACCCCCTCTTCTCTCCCCCCTACCCCTCTCCCGCCTTTCCCTCTCCCGCCTTCCCCTGCCCCGTCCTCTTCCTCCACTCCCCCTTCTGGCCTTCCTCCGGGCCCTCCTCCTCTTCCTCCTCCTGACCCTCCCCCTCTTCCTTCTCCTGCCCTTACCCCCTCCTTCTCTTCCCACCCGCCGTCCGTCCTTCCTCCCTCTTCCGGCCCTCCTCCTTCCTCTCCTCTTTCTCTGTTAGACCTCCCTATGCCCCCCGGTTTCCAGTCTTCCCCTTCAACGTCTTCTCCAATTCCTGCTCTTATTTCCCATCGTTAGCCTCTCTTGGCTATATTTTCCACCCACGGTGTTACCTGTATTTTGTAAATATGTTGTATATAGTGTTCGTCTTTTCTTCCCTCTTGTACGCGTCTTCTTTTTAATCTTTTTTGTCTTTATAATGTCCATTTTACAATGGAACATTCGTAGTTTTGCAGCACATCGTGTTGATCTTCGTTACCTTATCTCTAGGTTTAGCCCACTTATTATTAGTTTACAAGAATCGCGTTTATCTAATGCCCCCTCCCCAATTCCTTTTTACTCCTATATAAGTTCTCCCCATTCCCAGTATGCTACTTGCCTCCTCGTACATCTTGATGTCCCAGTGTCTCAGTTAACTATCCGTACCTCTCTTAAATGCACGCTTGCCAGAGTGTTCCTTTCCCGCTGGCTTACAGTAGTTTCCATATACCTTTCCCCCTCGATCCCGCTCGATGTTCCAGAATTAAACAGGATCCTTTCTCTATTACCTCCACCTTTCCTCCTTTTAGGGGATTTTAATTGCAGGCATTCCCTGTGGGGTGACTCTACCGTTAATACACGGGGTCGTTCCCTTGAGGCTCTGATTCGTACACACGATTTATTTCTTTTAAACACTGGTTCCTCTACGCATTTTGATAGCGGCACCCGTACCTTCTCATGTATTGACTTGTCTCTGTGTTCCCCTACACTATCCTTGGATTTTACTTGGAAGGTCTTTAATGATTACTGTGCGACTGACCACTTCCCGATTGTCCTCTCCCCTACGTCTTACTCCCCAGTGCCACGCCCTCCCCGTTGGTGTTTCGATCGTGCCGACTGGACATCTTTCGCTGATCTCGCCGTTCCGTCTAATCCGACCCCTGCTTTCCCGGACCCTGATGCCATGCTTACCAGTTTCCTGATGTTTGTGCTCCATGCTGCCTATACTTGTATTCCACGCACTACTCGGAGTATGTCTTCTAAGTGTGTACCGTGGTGGACTGCTCAGTGCACTTCGGCTTTACGCAATAAAAGAGCCAAGTGGAAGAGTTTCCGTCGGAAAAAAGGCTCTCCATATGAGCGGGATGCGTATACTCTTTTCAAACAGGCTAATGCCGTCTTCCGTCGTACAATCCGCTCTGCTAAAAAATCTAGCTGGATGTCGTATGCCTCTACTATCAACGCAGATACACCTGTTCCGCAAGTCTGGGCTCGCGTCAGGAAGATTGCAGGGAAACATGCGCCTACGCCGGCCCCTGTCCTCCATACCAACACTGGCATTGTGGGCGATCCGTCTCTGGTGGCCAATATGTTGGGACAACATTTCAGTGATGTTAGCACTGGCTCCCATCTCCCGCCCTCCTTCCAGATGCATAAACGCCGTTCTGAACTTAGGCGACTTGACTTCGTCTTATCATCTGATCAGTTTTTCAATGCCCCCTTCTCCCGGGCTGAGCTTGAGTCTAGCCTGGGAGCCTGTAAGGATACATGTGAAGGCCCTGACGGTGTCCATTACTTGATGCTGAAGCACTTATCTCCACCTGCGCTTGGCTTTCTCTTGTCCATCTACAACCGTCTGTGGTCCACAGGCTTTTTTCCGGCTGGGTGGAGACATGCCATCCTTCTCCCATTCCTTAAGCCGGGTAAGTCGGGCCATGCACCAGCAGATTACCGTCCCATTGCCCTGGTCAGTTGTGTCGGCAAATTATTAGAACGCATGGTTCACTCCCGCTTAATGTGGCTCCTGGAATCAAGAAGCATCCTGTCACCTTTTCAATATGGCTTTCGCAAGGGCCGTAGTACTTTGGACCCATTATTGAGATTGGCGACTTCTATCCGCGATGCCTTTTCGGACACTAAGTCGGTTTTAGCTGTATTCTTCGATCTTGAAAAAGCGTATGATACTGCCTGGAAATACAACATCCTTCGTACCCTTTTACGTTCTGGTGTGTCTGGCAACATGGCGGTATTCTTGCAGAACTTTCTCCGTGATCGTACTTTCCGAGTCAAGCTTCAGAATACATTCTCACGAACATACCCCCAACACGACGGTGTCCCACAGGGTTGTGTTCTTAGTACCATCCTTTTTATCCTAGCTATTAATGGTATTATTTCTTCCCTCCCTCTTGGTGTCCGTGCTTCTTTGTATGTGGACGACTTCGCTATTTACGCTGTGGGTTTGGATATCGCTGCCCTACAACATCTCATGCAGCGGGCCATTGATGCAGCTGCGCAGTGGGCTACGGCCCATGGTTTTCGGTTTTCGCCCTCGAAATCTTGTGCCGTCGTCTTCACAAAACGCCATACAGTCCCGCATCCTGTTCTTACGTTGTATAACCGCCCTCTGCCTTACAGGTCCTCAGCTCCATTCTTTGGTCTCATTTTCGATACTCGGTTGACATGGTACCCGCACATTACTTCGTTACTGACCTCCACCACCCGACGGCTTCAACTCTTACAAACCCTTAGCCACTTGTCTTGGGGTGCGGACCGGACGACTCTTCTGCGCCTCCATACAACGCTTATTCTCTCCAAGATCGATTATGGCTGCCAGGTATATGCCTCCGCTGCGCGTACAAACCTTAAGCGCCTAGACTCCCTTCACCATCACGGTCTGCGCTTGTCGCTAGGGGCTTTTCGCTCTACTCCGGTTATTAGCCTTTATGCTGAGTCGGGTGTCCCACCGCTATCATCCAGGCGGGATAAACTGACCCTTCGATGTCATCTTCGCCTTCTGCAACACAGTTCGGCTGGTTTTCCTCCCACGGCTTGCGGCTTAGCCCCATCAGTGTCTGCTACTTCGTTCCCCGGTCGGGTCTCTGCTTTACTGGCCTCCTTCTCTTTTCCCATTCCATCGGTGCTACCCCTCCGACAGTCGGAGTTCCCCCCATGGCTACTCCCTCGCCCTACCGTTTGTACAGCTGCCCTCCCTCCCTCTAAGGCCTCTTCAACCCCACAGTTGCTTTATGCTCAGTTTACGGAACATCTGCTACGCCACTCTTCAGCCGTTCCAGTGTACACTGATGGTTCCAAGACCTCCGCCGGTACAGGGTTTGCGGTTGTGTTCCCGGACCGGACCTTCCAACGTCACATCCAATCATGTGCTAGTGTCTTTACGGCCGAGTTATTTGCTATTTTATTTGCCCTACGTACTATTTTTTGTTCACACCTGCATACCTTTGTAATTTTTAGTGACTCCCTTAGTGCTCTTCAGAGTATTCAGTCTCTTCCCGCTGTTAACCCCTTAGTGCTGGAGATTCAAGAATGGTTGTTCCGCATCGCTACTAAATTGAAGTCCCTGTCTTTCTGTTGGGTCCCGAGTCATGTTGGTGTGCCTGGCAATGAGCGGGTTGATTTTTTCGCCCGCTCTGCTATTACCTCTCACCGACTCGTGCCACGACGTATTCCTGCATCTGATTACTTCCCTCGTGTTACTCAATTACTACGTCAGCGCTGGCAGGACGAATGGACCTCCATGAGGGTGTCTGATGTCAAACTGCGTTCTGTCAAACCTTCCGTCCTCCCTTGGAAGTCTTCCTCTCATCGCAATCGTCGATGGGAGACCGCTCTAGCCCGTCTTCGGCTCGGCCACACCAGGCTCACGCATGGTCATTTGATGTCCTGTGATGTCCCCACGCTCTGTCCTTGCTGCCATATTCCAGTGTCTGTCCAGCATCTCCTGATCGACTGTCCGCGTTTCTCCAATGCCCGACGGCAGGCATTCCCCTTCATATCCTCCCTTAATCGCCCCCTTGTCTTAGCCGATTTGCTCGGAGAGTCCCCCACTTTCTCCCTCCCACATCTTATGCGGTTTCTCCTCCATACCCGTCTCCTTCAGCTTCTTTAATTAGTGTTTCCTAGTCTTCTTCTCCTCTACTCCGTCGTGCGCCCTGCCCCACAACACCTCCGATGTTTGTTTTTTTTTCCACAAAGTTTCTTTTGGTGCCACATAGTCTTTTTAGGCTTGGTGCGAATCCCTATTTTAATAATAATAATTTCTTCATATCGAGTGAAATATGCAAAAATGTTCCTACACTTACCCACCCTATTCAACATCTGACAGACATTAATACAGCACAGAGCGAGCCAAACAATGACAGCCGAGCCCTGACTTATTAGCGCGACCGTACCTGAAGTGAAGGGTGCCCTTGCTGCAGTGGCCGTGGAGATAGAGAGTATTGGTAACAGAATGGATATCCTTGAGACTAAAGTTGCTGCCCCCGACATTCCCTTGTTTGCCAAGATAGTTCAGCAAACATTTGAAGAGACCAAAAAGGAGCCGACCAAACGCACCACTGAGGTGGTAGATGGTGGAAAGAAAAAAACTGTCTGGGACCATCAGGTCCTGGTAGTGAAGCCAAAAGATCGATCCTCCGAACCAGTAAGCCCACCAGATACAAAGGCAATCGAGACTGCTTTGGCTTCGGTTCCGGTTAACAAGTTAACTAGAACTGATTCAGGTGTACTGGTGGTACGACTTCCATCCAAGAAGGCCAAAGAAGATGCAGGAAGGGCCATCAATCAGTGTTTGGGGGTGGACAGTGCCTTCAGTGTCTCCGAACCAAAGAAGATGATGCCAAAAATGACTCTGGTAGGCATTGCTAATGATGCTGAGGATAATGAGATCATTCCCAGCATCCTCAACAAGAACCCAAGAATAAAGTCCCTGGTCGACGATGGCTTAGCTAGGAATTTGCTATTCACTAAGCAAAAGAGTGATGCACACACTAAGACTGCGGTAGTAAAAATGTCACCTGAAATATGCTCTTCCATTGTGGATGATGGCAATTCTGTGTATGTTGGACTTGTGAGATGTCGTGCATATGATCGCTTCTGGGTAACACAATGTTACCATTGCCAGGGCTTTGGTCATACCAGTGACAGGTGTTATCGGAAAAATGAGGATCCAAAATGCAACTTCTGTGCCGGTACTCATAACTCAAAAGATTGCACCAACAAGACTTCCCCCAAATGTATAAATTGTATGAGCTCCACATCAGTTACGGAGCCGCCAAATCATTTCGCCTCAAGTAGAAATTGTCCTTTAATGACAGCTCAGAGAAATAAAGTTATTGAGAACACCAATTTTGTAGGTTCAAAAAACTGAAAAATGCACATGGGAGCCGGTTGAAACTGGGTCTGTTGAATGTTCGTTCCTTGCGTAACAAAATGGATCATATTTGCGAGATCTTGGATGAACGTAACCTTGATGTATTATGTCTCACTGAGACCTGGTTGTTCGAGTCAGATCTGAATATTATCCAGGCAGCATTGCCTAAAACCCATTCCATAATAAATGTTCCTAGGCCTAGGGGAAATCATCCGGGTGGTGGAGTGGCAGTTGTCTACTCCACATCTCTGGTGAATATCTTGCAAATAAGCCATAACCCAGCCCCTCTTTATTATGAACTGTTGGAAGTGGAAATAAAACTCCATCAACAAATTCTAAGAATGGCAGTTGTCTATAGGCCTGGCCATCGTGGCACAGATAGGAGTTTTATGGGGGAGTTTGGGCAGTTTCTCGAGGAATTTTCTGCTAAAACCGGAAGACTTTTGATATGTGGAGATTTTAATTACTGGGTTGACAGCCCTCATCTGAAGCCATTCTCTCCTGAGTTCCTTGAGTTGACTGATCAGAACAATTTTGTAAACCATGTGTCCCACCCAACTCATATCTTAGGACACACCCTTGACTTGGTTTTCTCTCCTGTGGGTTGTGGTGGTGTTCTGGATGTTGATGTTGAGAATGCTGACCCTAATACCTCTGATCATGCTTTGATTACTTTCAGCTTTGATTTCCCTAAGCCACTCACACATGAAAAAGTAATCAGATTTAGAAATTATAAAAATGCAGACCTAAATTTGGCTAGCAGTGAAGTAAAACAGTACTTGGGAAGTATTGATACTTTCAACCTTACTTCAGATGAGCTGGTGGAGGTACATGGAAATGCACTTAAATTAGTGTTCGATCATCACTGTCCAGAAGTAGAGAAGAAAATCATAGTACGAGATGATTCGCCCTGGTATAGCACTCGAGTTAAATTTCTTAGAAGAGCGCGTAGAAGAGCTGAACGTGAATGGCGGAAAAATAAAACAGACTACATGGTTGCAATATCTGTCAGCCAGAAGAGCTGTGGTCCACAAAATCAAAGATGAAAAGAAAGTGTATTATCAGGGAAAAGTTGACTCGTGTGGTAACGACCAGATGAGGTTGGCTTCAATTGTAAACAGTTTACTTGGAAAAACAAGAGTCAGCTTAAGACCTTCTGTACCCGATGCCGAGTTGGCTGCCAACTTTGTGGCATTTTTTGCTGGCAAGATAACTCGCATAAGACAGGAACTGGATGATGCTTCTGTTGGTGAAGAACTCTCAGTTGTACTCCAACCCCGACACATTCCTAATAATGTCCTCTCATCCTTTCACTCAGTAGAGGTAGACATGATCTCGTCCTACATAAGAAACCTCAATAAAACATTTTGCCCGTTGGATCCCATAAATGTTTCCAAGCTACCAAGAGTCTATGATCACACAGTTGAGTTTATTTCCAAAATAATTAATAAGTGCTTCTCTGAAGGTAGCTTCCCACATTCTGAAAAGCATGCACTACTCCGACCTACTCTAAAGAAACCTGGACTTGATGTTGAGAACATGTTGAACTATCGTCCTGTCTCCAACCTGTCCTTCATATCAAAGATATTAGAGCGTGCAATACTTGACCAATTACAACCACTACTTCAGCAGAATGAAACTATCCCAATTTTTCAGTCTGCTTACCGACAGCATCATTCAACTGAAACAGCATTGATTAGAGTACATAATGATCTAGTTGAGAACATTTGCAATGGTGTGGCCTCACTATTGGTCTTGCTTGATCTCTCTGCGGCTTTTGACACAGTGGATCACGAGTTGTTATTGAGTGATCTTTATGATTGTGGTGTGCGTGACTCCGCTCTCTTGCTTCTTGGGTCGTACTTGTCAGGTAGATCCCAGAGTGTGATGGTAAATCAAGTGGTCTCGGACTAGACACCCCTGCAGTATGGTGTTCCGCAGGGATCAGTTTTAGGTCCTATCCTATTTATAATTTATATTAGCAGTTTGTCTCTTCTGCTTCGTGCACATAATGTCACCTTTCACTTTTATGCAGATGACACCCAGATTTATGTGAGAATCACAAATATAGTTGATATACGGAGTAAGATGGAATTGTTGAAGTCTGATATCAAGAAGTGGATGAGAGCGAGAAAACTTAAACTAAATGATGGTAAAACTGATATTCTCATCATCCGAGGAAATAGAAGAGCTGATGATATAGTAGGTGCCCTATGTGGGTGGATCTCAGCTGCGACCGGCCAACTCTGTTCGAAATCTGGGTGTATATGTGAACTCCCGATTAGATTTCAAAGAGCATGTAAACCAGATAGTTAAAAGTTGTTACTTGCACATCAGAAATCTCTATTTGGTGAAGCCGTTTATAACCAGACGTTGCCTCCTGACGTTGGTTCACTCATTGGTCTTCTCTCGTGTTGATTATTGCAATGCCCTGTTGGTGGGTCTTCCAAATTATATTTTGAAGAAAGTTTAGTCTGTTCTTAACAGGGCCGCAAGACTAATTTTTGGTGTTCCACCTAGAACTCCTACTACATCTCTTCACATAGAACTGCACTGGCTGCCAGTAAGAACAAGAATAGAATTTAAGTTGTGTTTGGTGACTTTTAAGGTTCTCAAATTTGGTGAGCCTAGGTACCTTGCGGAGCTGCTCAGGCGCCCACCGGCACACCATGGTGTAGTTGTGCGTCATGACAATGACCCTTTTCGTCTTGATGAACCAAGGGCTTTCCAGCAGTCTTCTTTCTTTGAGAGGTCATTCTCCTACATGGCTCCGAGGTTGTATAACAGGTTGCCGCTGTCCATGAGACAACCGAGTTCTGTTGAATGCTTCAAGAGACAACTTAAGACTTTTCTCTTTGAGAGAAGCTATGATCTTGAGAGAGGTGTCATGACAGATGTCTATAGAGTTTAGGCTATTTTGCCACTGCTAGTGATTGTTAAATGTGTGTTGTATATAAGCCTTCTTTTGATGCATTGATTTTGGTTCTTTTTTCTTTCTCTTTTCGAGCGCGAGTGAATTCTTCGGAAAAATTGGCGCTTATGAGAAATAAGTAACATGCTTATTATTATTATTATTATCTTGATTATTCAGCTATTACGAAGATTTGGTAGCTAAGCATGTTAATGATGAAACTTTAGCATTATTATGATGCATAGTAATTTCAGATTTGCATTAATTATCGACAACTAACTTGAAAGTCAGAAAATGTTTAAGGGGGGATGGGCCGGTTTTCGGGACTACTTTCTCCCTCGTGTTTAGCCCCATTAGTTTTTAGATTTTAAGATGTTTGCCCCATTAGTTAGTCTATTTTAAGAAATTTCGCCCCATTTCTTCGTAAATGTTTAAACCTTTAGTGCTATTTAGGTGTATTTTTTCCCTGGCGAACGATAGTGAGCCTGTAATGTTGGAAGAAGCGGCCTTCGGCCGGAACATTTTTCTACCGAAAAATGCACAAATTAATTTAGGAGGATCTAATGGATGTTTTTTTTTTAATTTGATGGAGGTCTAGAGAGGAAACTAACAAAAATCATGAAATGCAAAAATCGCCCAAAAAGTGAACCATCCCCCCCTAACATTAGCAACATTCAACTAAATATTGATTAGAAGAGCTAAATGCACTATGAAGTAATCCATAGTCGGTTATATTTCAGTTAGCGGTAAATTGTCATGCCCCCCCCATGTTCACTACTCGACAATTAAGACGTTATAGCGAAATGTTAATTATGAACTGTATTAATAGTATGCAAATCCACAACTATTCATAGTTTGGCACGAAGCATTGGTAAATTAGCGGCATAGGAATTTAATTGTCCGCCAGGTGCAAAATTAAACTGGCCTTATCCTTGTAATAATATAACCGGCCATGTGGTTAATGGAGGCGCTGTGAGAGAACTGCCATCATTTTCCTTGGCCGCCATTTTGTTGTCAATTATCAAACAACGGGGCGATATTTAATTTGTGACAATGTAGAAATGTAGATCCATGGAGTAAATTACATATCCTGTACCAGTATTACCGAATGTGTGTTATGGGTGTGGAATCTATGGATATATTGGAGTGTAAAGAGGAT
>JBAKBP010014254.1:0-59774 GCA_037953745.1 Lithodes maja | reverse complement strand
ATAGCAGTCAAAATAGACAAGTCGTCATTGCAATTAGGTTAATAGCCTTGACGTTGGATTTGCCAAGACTACTAACAAATATATATACAGTATATACAGTAAACTTCCGTTAATCCGAAGGGCAGGGGACCGGCCCTCGTTCGGATTAGTGGTTTTTTCGGATTATCGGACTTTACCCCTATGAACCTGTGTATGACGAAAACATCGAGACATTAGGCCACCCAAATGACACAATGGTGCACACACACATATCATATGTTCATGAAATCACTTCAAAAGTTTACCATTGTCATTGTAGCCTATTACCTACTTCAAAACATTCAGATTAATGGTCAAAGGAATCTGCTGATATAAACGTCTTCTTCTTCTTCCGTCTACTAGCGAGTTTGTCTTGCTCTTTAAGATCAGATGTGGTTCGGGAAGTAATGCCTTAACAACGGCACCTCCCTGAGAAGTTCTTGTAATTTTCCTTTTGTGATTTTCCTTTTGTGATGTGCTCTGTTATATTATATTGTATTGAAAGCACCCTTGTCTTGTTGTCTTGAAAGCACCCTTGGGACGCTCCGATCACTGAACTATAAATAGTAGCGTATCGGAACGTCCAAAGGTGCGTTTTCAAGGTCAAGGCTAATACATCCAAAGGTGCATTTTCAAGCTCAAGACTGAATGCGCTTGCAGAAAATGCGGTGCAAGCCAGTAGCGCATCGGAGCGTCCCAAGGATGCGTTCAAGAGCAAAACAAACTCTCTAGCAGACGATGTGGAAGAAGAAGAAGAAGAAGAAGGTGTTTACGTTTATATCAGTAGCTTCCTTTGACCATTAATCTGAATGTTTTGAAGTAGGTAATAGGCTACAATGACAATGGTAAACTTTTAAAGTGAATTCATGAACATATGATATGTGTGTGCTCCATTATGTGTCATTTGAGTGGCCTAATGCCTCAAAAAGGGGACTTTGGGACTTCTTGAAATTCGGACCAACTTCTTGAAATTCGGACCATCGGGTGAATTCGGATTTGGCCTCAAATTGAAAAATTCGGACTATTGGGAGATTCGAATCATCGGTCGTCGGATTAACGGACTTTTACTGTATATATAGAGAGAGAGAGAGAGAGAGAGAGAGATGGATATAAAGATAGACTTCTACCGCTCCTCAGGTATTATGCCACTGTCCATTACATTATATATATATATATATATATATATATATATATATATATATATATACCGGGTATATATATATATATATATAGAGAGAGAGAGATGGATATAAAGATAGACTTCTACCGCTCCTCAGGTATTATGCCACTGTCCATTACATTATCAAAACATTTATTTAATTTTTCCCAACATACTGTTTATTAGACAGTTATATAGCTTGGTTTTTAATGCGCCAGAACTGTCTGTTTTTGTATTTGTAAAGTTCATCATACGTACTTAATTAATTCCTACACTAAAATTGTTTTTAATGTTTTTAATTTGTATTCACTGGTACAGTATATCTAAGTAATTATTTTACCTCCCTGTCTTTCCTTTATTTCCCTATCCATTTCCTCTATAGTAATTATGTATTTTATAGTTCACAAAATATCCTGTATATTATTATCGTAAAATTAGTATATACTGCTATACAGTACTGCTATAAGTACCATCTGTTAAGCCACACTGTAATTGGCTTCCTTAAGGGGAGTGACCTGCTTTTGATTTCTGTCCTTTTCTCTCTTTCTCTGGCTTGTATCCATTCGGCCCCATTCAGCCCCATTCAGCCAACTATTTTAAGACGTTTATCCCCATCTAGGTGTCGATTTTTTCCTGGCGAGCGATAGCGAGCCAGCATTATATGAAGAAATCCGGCTTCGCCGAAGACATTTTTATACCGAAAAATGTACAAATTTAGCCTGCTGTCAAATAAAAATAACAAATATGCTCGCTCGCTACCGCTCACCAGTAAAAAATTTACACCTGGATGGGGATAAACGTCTTAAACAGTAGGCTGAATGGGGCCAAATGGATACAAGCCAGAGAAAGATAGAAAATGACAGAACATAAACAAATGACAGAACAAAAAGAGGTCACCCCCCTTAACCCCTTCAGACTCATATGACACAGAGGTTGCCAAATTAGCAATAAGAAATAGAGTTCTCTCACTCTTATAATTACCTCTCCAAAATTACCTCTTTCAAATTGCCCATATGGGGAGGAACTTTTTATAAACATGATAAACCTATTCAATTGACCAATACATGCACAATTGACAACTTGCTCCTTATCTTATACATTAACCTTAGAATTGATTGGGTAGCTCAAGAGTTTAATTCTTATATTTTACAAACAATGAAGCTCATGATAAATGAGGACTATGGGTGGGATACTGTGCCAAGTTTGTGGCTAGACACAACAAAACAGTGGAATATTATAGAAGGTGTCATGAATTGCTATGGAGATGAAATTAATCGCATCTCTGAGCAACTTGGGTTTCTTACAGAGATCATCACAGACTGAGGAATGTGCTCACCTTGAAATAAGTTTACAAAGCGACACACTTATTTTACCGCACACCTTCAATTTAATATAAGTTTTCAAAGCGACACACTTACTTTACCGCACACCTTAAATTTAATCTAAGTTTTAGTTAAATTGTACGTATTCGAGATACAAATCCAATACGGGAAAAAAGCTAGAAAAAGTAATAATTTTTTTTTTTAGTTACATTTTACGTATTCAAGAAATATCCAATACGTAAAAACAGCTAGATTTTACCGGTTCAGGATAGGGCCTACAACTCCAATACGTACGGTCGTCATGCTTAGGCTACAACCTACATACGGTCGTCATGCTTAGGCTACAACCTACATACGGTCGTCATGCTTAGGCTACAACCTACATACGGTCGTCATGCTTAGGCTACAACCTACATACGGTCGTCATGCTTAGGCTACAACCTACATACGGTCGTCATGCTTAGGCTACAACCTACATACGGTCGTCATGCTTAGGCTACAACCTACATACGGTCGTCATGCTTAGGCTACAACCTACATACGGTCGTCATGCTTAGGCTACAACCTACATACGGTCGTCATGCTTAGGCTACAACCTACATACGGTCGTCATGCTTAGGCTACAACCTACATACGGTCGTCATGCTTAGGCTACAACCTACATAGGTCGATCGCCGCAGTAAGTTCCCGTCTATTTTGACGGCGATTTTTTTCGGTTATATGCCCCCTGCTGACAATATAGGCCTATAGGCTTAGATGATGACAATAAGTCATGGGGGGGTGAGGGGGGCAAAGCCCCCCCTCAACATATTATTGTATTCAACGCCAGTCAAAATAAACGGGAACATTATCGCCAGCGTCCGCCGCCGTCACTCCGCATAGTACTGTATAAGCAAGGCGGGCGGTAGGCTACGCCCGTACATCATATCCGGGATGGATGTAGTTACCGGGTGTACCACTATAGACATAGCCTAGGCCTACAACATAAACAACCTATAAATACTTAACCTCACTCAGGTCAATATACAGGAGGCGCTACAATATTGGTAAAAAATTAAGCTCAATATCAGGTGATTAAGCGATTTTTCTCCAAATTTTTGATGTAGGTGTCATTCCCAGAAAACTAACATAATACATGTACATATTATATGGATATTTACGTTTTAAGGGTTTGTTTATACAGTACTTCTTCTTTTTCGTCTTCTTCTGGGAGACCTCTTTTGCGTGACTGTCAGTCAACAACTGAGACATCTGGTGGTGAATGCAATGAACTATACTGGTGGTGATGGGCTGGTCTATCAGAGTGAGAACTGAGCGATCTCTGCCATACCCATAGCTTACTCTGACTGTTCCTTTTACTTATATATTTTCTAGATCTCAAGTGACGGCGTCTCATCCGTGGATTGACCTCCCAATCTACTAAGATTGGAAGCCAAAGCGTCACATTTTTCCTTTGCCCCTCAACTTTCTCTTCATAATTGCTGAGGGGCACAGGGTCCTGGGTGGGACTTTGGTTTCCCGGGCATTTCCGCACCCTCCTCAGCTCCCCGCCATGGAGTAGCTTCGGTCACCCAGGCTTTATTGTGGTCGGCAGGGAGGGTTCTGTGGGGGCGCTCGGTTATGGCCTTGGCCTTGCTCGGGGCCTTGGGGCTGTTCGGCCAGGCAGCTTGGGGAACAACAACAACAACAACAACTATACTGGTGGCGTCGTGGCCAAAGTAATCACCCTACCTAATTCATGCCAAGAGTACTCGAGTTCACTGACACGTGATGTCTATCGACCAATCAGGTGATGCCATGATTTGGAAAACAGGTGGCCCGGGATATAAGCTGTCAGTTTGACTCTGGCCAGCTTTTGTAGAGGGTGTGAGCCGATCAAAGCTTTTTCCACCGTCTTTAAAAACACTGAGGCTGCTTAACCCGGTAAGCGCTAAATAGACCTAGGGGCTAGGGTAGTTATTTGTGCATTTCTAGCCTTGGATTCTGACAGAATTCGTTATATTTACAATATAGAGCATTATTTGTTTTCGGTATGCTTTTATTTTACATATATGATGTATATATGAACCTTCAAGAGTGCTAAAATAAGTGGGAAAAGCATTTGGGTGGTGAAAAACGAAGATATTGGCCACCCGGTCGTAATGTCAGGCGAGAGAGAGCTACAGTCAACCCTCCTCTCTCGCTGTCTGTGAGGTAACTGAGACGAGCGGGGCGGTGTGGGCCGGTGTCTGGGTGTTACATATCGATCTTTTCTGCAACCCACTTGTGCTACATTATCGCGGGAGAGAAAAATAACCGATAAATGATGATAATAAGAGGGAAAATAGGTGATAATTGAGGAGGGGAGGGAGGGGGGAATAAGGTGGGGAAGGAGGGGAGGGGGGTGGGTGAGATTTACATGGATGAGTACTGGAGGGGAATTATCTCACCTAGAGACAAATTCCTTTGTTTTGATAGGCCCTTTTTTTTTATGGTCTTGCTTCCGTGAGGCCTATCGCGTTCCCTATAGGAAGCCTTCCGTGAGGCCTATCGCGCTTGCCGGGTTAAGACCTTTTCGCCTTCCAATAAGTGTAAACTGTCCAAAGTGCAATAACCAGTGTTCCAAATACAGCTGACGAGGACAACTGGTTTTGAAATGCACATACACTTGTTTTACATGGAAAAATTCGAAACAAAAATCCACCAGCTGTTGACCAAGATGAGTGGTGATCGGGCCAGCCAGGCAGCCCAGTACCTCCTCTGTTCATTAAGGTTAGTTGGTTGGTTGGGACAACATAAAGGAGCCGGACCACAGCTAGCTCGGGAATCTTAATGGGTGATCGCAAAGTAACATAAAGTAAAAGATTTTTTCGCATAGGATTAAACTGGCATGCAAAGGCTAGTTGGTTATACTGATGTTTTGGACCGACAGTTAGCCCATCGATCTTTTTAATAATAATAATAATAAGCATGTTACTTATTTCTCATAAGCGCCAATTTTTCCGAAGAATTCACTAGCGCTCGGAAAGAGAAAGAAAAAAGAACAAAATCAATGCATCAAAAGAAGGCTTATATACAACACACATTTAACAATCACTAGCAGTGGCAAAATAGCCTAAACTCTATAGCCATCTGTCATGACACCTCTCTCAAGATCATAGCTTCTCTCAAAGAGAAAAGTCTTAAGTTGTCTCTTGAAGCATTCAACAGAACTCAGTTGTCTCATGGACAGCGGCAACCTGTTATACAACCTCGGAGCCATGTAGGAGAATGACCTCTCAAAGAAAGAAGACTGCTGGAAAGCCCTTGTTTCATCAAGACGAAAAGGGTCATTGTCATGACGCACAACTACACCATGGTGTGCCGGTGGGCGCCTGAGCAGCTCCGCAAGGTACCTAGGCTCACCAAATTTGAGAACCTTAAAAGTCACCAAACACAACTTAAATTCTATTCTTGCTCTTACTGGCAGCCAGTGCAGTTCTATGTGAAGAGATGTAGTAGGAGTTCTAGGTGGAACACCAAAAATTAGTCTTGCGGCGGCCCTGTTAAGAACAGACTGAACTTTCTTCAAAATATAATTTGGAAGACCCACCAACAGGGCATTGCAATAATCAACACGAGAGAAGACCAATGAGTGAACCAACGTCAGGAGGCAACGTCTGGTTATAAACGGCTTCACCAAATAGAGATTTCTGATGTGCAAGTAACAACTTTTAACTATCTGGTTTACATGCTCTTTAAAATCTAATCGGGAGTTCACATATACACCCAGATTTCGAACAGAGTTGGCCGGTCGCAGCTGAGATCCACCCACATTGATGGAGAGGGCACCTACTATATCATCAGCTCTTCTATTTCCTCGGATGATGAGAATATCAGTTTTACCATCATTTAGTTTAAGTTTTCTCGCTCTCATCCACTTCTTGATATCAGACATCAACAATTCCATCTTACTCCGTATATCAACTATATTTGTGATTCTCACATAAATCTGGGTGTCATCTGCATAAAAGTGAAAGGTGACATTATGTGCACGAAGCAGAAGAGACAAACTGCTAATATAAATTATAAATAGGATAGGACCTAAAACTGATCCCTGCGGAACACCATACTGCAGGGGTGTCGAGTCCGAGACCACTTGATTTACCATAACACTCTGGGATCTACCTGACAAGTACGACCCAAGAAGCAAGAGAGCGGAGTCACGCACACCACAATCATAAAGATCACTCAATAACAACTCGTGATCCACTGTGTCAAAGGCCGCAGAGAGATCAAGCAAGACCAATAGTGAGGCCACACCATTGCAAATGTTCTCAACTAGATCATTATGTACTCTAACCAATGCTGTTTCAGTTGAATGATGCTGTCGGTAAGCAGACTGAAAAATTGGGATAGTTTCATTCTGCTGAAGTAGTGGTTGTAATTGGTCAAGTATTGCACGCTCTAATATCTTTGATATGAAGGACAGGTTGGAGACAGGACGATAGTTCAACATGTTCTCAACATCAAGTCCAGGTTTCTTTAGAGTAGGTCGGAGTAGTGCATGCTTTTCAGAATGTGGGAAGCTACCTTCAGAGAAGCACTTATTAATTATTTTGGAAATAAACTCAACTGTGTGATCATAGACTCTTGGTAGCATGGAAACATTTATGGGATCCAACGGGCAAAATGTTTTATTGAGGTTTCTTATGTAGGACGAGATCATGTCCACCTCTACTGAGTGAAAGGATGAGAGGACATTATTAGGAATGTGTCGGGGTTGGAGTACAACTGAAAGTTCTCCACCAACAGAAGCATCATCCAGTTCCTGTCTTATGCGAGTTATCTTGCCAGCAAAAATGCCACAAAGTTGGCAGCCAACTCGGCATCGGGTACAGAAGGTCTTAAGCTGACTCTTGTTTTTCCAAGTAAACTGTTTACAATTGAAGCCAACCTCCTCTGGTCGTTACCACACGAGTCAACTTTTCCCTGATAATACACTTTCTTTTCATCTTTGATTTTGTGGACCACAGCTCTTCTGGCTGACAGATATTGCAACCATGTAGAGTCTGTTTTATTTTTCCGCCATTCACGTTCAGCTCTTCTACGCGCTCTTCTAAGAAATTTAACTCGAGTGCTATACCAGGGTGAATCATCTCGTACTATGATTTTCTTCTCTACTTCTGGACAGTGATGATCGAACACTAATTTAAGTGCATTTCCATGTACCTCCACCAGCTCATCTGAAGTAAGGTTGGAAGTATCAATACTTCCCAAGTACTGTTTTACTTCACTGCTAGCCAAATTTTGGTCTGTATTTTTATAATTTCTAAATCTGATTACTTTTTCATGTGTGAGTGGCTTAGGGAAATCAAAGCTGAAAGTAATCAAAGCATGATCAGAGGTATTAGGGTCAGCATTCTCAACATCAACATCCAGAACACCACCACAACCCACAGGAGAGAAAACCAAGTCAAGGGTGTGTCCTAAGATATGAGTTGGGTGGGACACATGGTTTACAAAATTGTTCTGATCAGTCAACTCAAGGAACTCAGGAGAGAATGGCTTCAGATGAGGGCTGTCAACCCAGTAATTAAAATCTCCACATATCAAAAGTCTTCCGGTTTTAGCAGAAAATTCCTTGAGAAACTGCCCAAACTCTTCCATAAAACCCCTATCTGTGCCACGATGGCCAGGCCTATAGACAACTGCCATTCTTAGAATTTGTTGATGGAGTTTTATTTCCACTTCCAACAGTTCATAATAAAGAGGGGCTGGGTTATGGCTTATTTGCAAGATATTCACCAGAGATGTGGAGTAGACAACTGCCACTCCACCACCCGGATGATCTCCCCTAGGCCTAGGAACATTTATTATGGAATGGGTTTTAGGCAATTCCGCCTGGATAATATTCAGATCTGACTCGAACAACCAGGTCTCAGTGAGACATAATACATCAAGGTTACGTTCATCCAAGATCTCGCAAATATGATCCATTTTGTTACGCAAGGAACGAACATTCAACAGACCCAGTTTCAACCGGCTCCCATGTGCATTTTTCAGTTTTTTGAACCTACAAAATTGGTGTTTTCAATAACTTTATTTCTCTGAGCTGTCATTAGAGGACAATTTCTACTTGAGGCGAAATTATTTGGCGGCTCCGTAACTGATGTGGAGCTCATACAATTTATACATTTGGGGGAAGTCTTGTTGGTGCAGTCTTTTGAGTTATGAGTACCGGCACAGAAGTTGCATTTTGGATCCTCATTTTTCCGATAACACCTGTCACTGGTATGGCCAAAGCCCTGGCAATGGTAACATTGTGTTACCCAGAAGCGATCGTATGCACGACATCTCACAAGTCCAACATACACAGAATTGCCATCATCCACAATGGAAGAGCGTATTTCAGGTGACATTTTTACTACCGCAGTCTTTGTGTGTGCATCACTCTTTTGCTTGGTGAATAGCAAATTCATAGCTAAGCCATCGTCGACCAGGGACTTTATTCTTGGGTTCTTGTTGAGGATGCTGGGAATGATCTCATTATCCTCAGCGTCATTAGCAATGCCTACCAGAGTCATTTTTGGCATCATCTTCTTTGGTTCGGAGACACTGAAGGCACTGTCCACCCCCAAACACTGATTGATGGCCCTTCCTGCATCTTCTTTGGCTTTCTTGGATGGAAGTCGTACCACCAGTACACCTGAATCAGTTCTAGTTAACTTGTTAACCGGAACCGAAGCCTAATAGGTCCGGTAGAGCATAGGCTATACATCATTGCTATATATGTCATTAAGAGCTGAAATGTATTATAAGGGAGAACAAAAATAAAATAAAATACATAGGCCTACTGTAAAACAATAAGTTTTTCAGCCAGTACCCAACCAGCGGGGGTGTGGGGGCAGCACCCCCCACCAATTATGCCAATAATACTAGGTTAGGTTAGGTAAGGTTGTTAGGTTAGGCTAATGTTAACCCCATTCTTACTAGGTTAGGTTAGGTAAGGTTGTTAGGTTAGGCTAATGTTAACCCCATTCTTACTAGGTTAGGTTAGGTTGGGTTGTTAGGTTAGGCTAATGTTAACCCCATTCTTACTAGGTTAGGTTAGGTAATGTTGTTAGGTTAGGCTACTGTTAACCCCATTCTTACTAGGTTAGGTTAGGTTGGGTTGTTAGGTTAGGCTAATGTTAACCCCATTCTTACTAGGTTAGGTTAGGTAATGTTAGGTTAGGCTACTGTTAACCCCATTCTTACTAGGTTAGGTTAGGTTGGGTTGTTAGGTTAGGCTAATGTTAACCCCATTCTTACTAGGTTAGGTTAGGTAAGGTTGTTAGGTTAGGCTAATGTTAACCCCATTCTTACTAGGTTAGGTTAGGTAAGGTTGTTAGGTTAGGCTAATGTTAACCCTATGAAAACCCAAACAAAGATTTTATTAGGGTTACTGTGTAATTTTAACATGAACATTAGTAAAATCCGAGCCAAGTTTCGTCAAAACTTGGCTCGTGTTTTCGAAATGTCGGGTTATATAGGTATGGAAATTTACAAAACCCGAGCCAACATGTTAATAAGGTTACTGTGTTATTTTCATTTTTAAATTAGTTAAATCCGAGCCAAGTTTCGTCAAACCTTGGCTCGGGTTTTCAAAAAGTCAGGTTTTATGGGTCTGGAAATTGACAAAACCCGAGCCAAGTTTTGGTTACAAATGTGTGTTATCGTGTTCTATACGCTTTTTACCCCTCAATTTCCCTGATCTTCATAGCCCTCCCCACTATCGGGGGGACGTGTCTTTAGATTGATGGATAATGGGTAAATGCTTAATTCCCATTCAATTTCATCACTAGATTCGACTAAAACACCAAAAACAAAATCAAAATACCCAAAAAAATACCTGAAAAACACGTTGTTGCGTCTCCTGTATATTAACCCTAACTCAAAAACCTAACCTTTAGGTTAGGTTAGGTTAGGTTGGTTGGTTAGCATAATGTATTTTTGTATCCAAAGGCAGTCGAAATAGACGGGAACCTGATGGTGCGCGTCCGCGTAGTGTAAACAAGACGGGCGGTACACCCGGTAACTACATTCGGGATGGATGTAGTGATCGGGCGTACGATCGTCATGTTGTGCGCTCGCAGTTACGTTCCCGTCTATTTCGACGCTATATTTTCTGCTATTTGCCCCCTGTCATTACTACATGAACACTAGGTTAGATTAGGTTAGGTGGTTTGGTTAGGCTAATGTATTTTTATATCCAAAGGCAGTCAAAATAGACGGGAACATGATGGGAAAGGTCCGACGCCACTAAGCGTAGTGTAAACAAGGCTGGCGGTACGCCAGCACTTAACATTCTTGCCTTACATCCTTTACATGGGGGGGGGGGCCTTCCCCCCCCCTCCCCATTTTCTGTTATTATGATGCGTGATCTCGGAGGTGGGGATGGATGTAGATTCCGGGTGTACGGTCGTCATGTTTATATAGGGCGATCGCCGCGGTTAACTTCGCGTCTATTTTGACAGCGATTTTGCCCCTTGCTGGCAATATACTGTATATGATATCCTAATGACAATATGTCATGGGAGGGGGGGCAATGACCCCCCTCAACATATTATAGTATCCAAAGGCAGTCAAAATAGACGGGAACATGATTGCAAGCGTCCGATGCCTCCCCCGCCGCCGCTGCCGTCATGTTTGCATTTGTCGATCGCTGTGGTTAAGTTAGCGTCTATTTTGACGGCGATTTTTTTCGGTTATTTGCCCCCTGCTGGCAATACTGTATATATGTTGATGACAATATGTCATGCGGGGGTGAGGGGGGGCTTCAACATATTATTGTATACAAAGGCAGTCAAAATAGACGGGAACATGATGGCAAGCGTTCGACGCCGCTCCGAGTAGTGTAAACAAGGCTGGTAGTACGCCCGAACTCTACCTTCTACCCCGGAGGTGTTTTTCACTGTCCCTCGGTAATTTTTAGTAATTTGACGTCTATATTCTTAAGTTTTAGGCCTAACACAATCACTGCAGTAATTGTCAGGATAGATGTACTGTCCGGGCCTGTCCGGGCGTCATGTTTACATAGGTCGATCGCCGCAGTTAAGTTTGCGTCTATTTTGACGGCGATTTTTTTCGGTTATTTGCCCCCTGCTGGCAATATAATATATGATGATGACAATATGTCATTCTTACAGTTTCTTACAGTTTCTTACAGTAGATCCTCTGGAAAAAGGCAAACTATGCCTGTGTATCCAGCTCAGTACCAGTACTTGCACTGCTGCGGTCGTTCACGGTGTTGGCGGCGGCGGCAGCAGACGCAACATTTTTACTATTCTGTATTTTTGTTTTATAATCAAACTTCAAATCTTGTCTTCCCCATGCTTTATCAAGATTACTTTCAAACTCCCTTATTGATTCGGAATCGACTACATACTGGGGCAGTGCGTTCCACTCATTTACCACTCTATCACAAAATGAGTTCTTTGCCTTCTTAAGCCTATTTCTTTCTTTGTAAATTTTCTTAGAGTGTCCTCTCGTTCTTGTTCCCTCCCGCATCAAGAAGATACCTTCACACACATCCTCATCGTACTTTCCTGACACTATCTTAAAAGTCTCTATCATATTCCCTCTCTTTCTCCTATATGTCATGGGGGGGGTGGGGGTGAGGGGGTATTATTGTATCCAGTGGCAGTCAAAATAGACGGGAACATGATCGCAAACGTCCGACGATGCCGCCGTCATGTTTACATGGTGGTCGATTGTCGCGGTTAAGTTCGTGTCTGTTTTGACGGCAATTTTTTTCAGTTATTTGCCCTCTGCTGGCAATATATATGATGATGACAATATGTCATGGGGGGGGGCAAAGCCCCCCCTCAACATATTTTTGTATCCAACGGCAGTCAAAATGGACGGGAACATGATGGCAAGCGTCCGCCGCTGCTCCGCGTAGTGTAGACAATGCCGGCGATACACCCGAACTCTACATTCTACCCAATTGTCATATGACAATTGTTTGGTCTGCACTGTACCATACGGGGGTTTTGGACTAAAAGTGACCCTTCATTCCCTGCACATTTTCAAGAATAAGAGCTAGAACGTATTTCAATGACCGTTTATATCCCTGAAGGTAGAGGAATAGACCTTTCCAATACCACCTGAATTATGTCTGTATGACCACTGGTTATCGTGCAACGATATTGCAAAGGTGGGGCTAAATTGGTAAAAATTAGCAGTTTTCAGCAGTTTTCGTGATTCCCAAGTCTATAGGGGAGCGTGAGATGTCTGCCACTTGTGTGTTGGCCCAGACATGGTGGCCAGTGGTCGGAAGGGTCCTGCGCTACTTAGACTCGCTTGCCTGACTCCCAGACCTTGTACTATTCAGATTTTCGGCAATTGTCATATGACAATTGCCGCAGTGATGTCCGTATTTTTTATATAGTACAGTATGTCCGCAATGATTGAGTTTAAGAGCAGCGGGGGTCTGGGCCCTGGGGGCAGCAGCCTCCTTCTTAGGTCAAGTTAGTGTAATGTCAGTATTGTCGTTAGTCCATTGGAGGAGTCGGGTAAGTCACGTGAGTGTTTGTTTACGTCCACGAGTATCCATGCTTGGCGGGAAGAGAAGGAACTCTTAACATTTTCACTGGCTCCTTGATTGATACTGTATAATTTGGGTACTTTTGGAGTTTAGGACAGTCACACAAAAAAGAAAAACAAAATTGATATGTGTATAACGGGTTAAGATTATAGGTTTGATTCCCGAAGGGAAGTAGAGAAAACCTAATATTTAGTAGGGGCCCCGGAATCATTGACGACTTCGCCTATTAACATTAATACTCTCCATTCAACATCCTGCGCCAGCAATTTGAATAACCCGCGCGGAAGATCATGGAGTACTGTACTCATCATAAGTGCACGCCTAATTCCCTTATGGGATCGTCATTTTGATTGGGTACCCTACAGAAAAAAACTGTAAAAAAGAAAAAAAGAAAAAGATAAATTAATATCTGTTAGAAGGAAGCACACACACACACACACACACATTTGAGTGTTTGCGGACAATGCTAAGCTGCTTAAAACGATCAGAACCCAGGAGGATTGCCTCGAGCTCCAAGCAGATTTGCAAAAGATCCATGAATGGAGCATCAAATGGAATATGGAGTTCAATGCAGGGAAATGTAAGACTCTAGAAATGGGTAAAAGCAAGTACAGACCTAGAAAAGATTATAAACTAGGAAACGAAGTGATTCCCAAAGCAGAAAAAGACTTGGGGATAGAATTTAGGGATAACATGTCTCCAGAAAGCCACGTAAATAAGATACACTCGACCCTCCATTTAACGGACAAATGCGTGCAAGCACCTGTCCGTTCCTGCTAAATGTCCGTTGCTGCTAAATACTGTCCAGTCCGGATGTAATCCGGAAATTCATTGAGAAAAATTCGGTGTTGAGTACAGGTGTCCGGACATTTAACTGTTATGCATCCTTTTTTTTTACTGTACCTGAAATAAATCCTGGTAATCCCTTGTGCTACACCCTATTGACAATGCAAAACTATTGAACACACTTAAAAGTGTATATTATTTGGTCTCTATATAATCTGTGAATCATTTCCGATATGATAGAATTAAAGATTTTATTTTCCACTGTTACGACCGGGCACTCGGGTACACTAGGGCTCTTACACAGGACTCGAGTATGGCTCGCTGCCACAACGGAAACACACGATCCCAACCCCAGAGTACTGCCAGCCGAACAAAAAACGCCACTACCCTCCAGAGTTCTATCTGCTATAACGGGGTATACAAGAACTCGGTACTAGCGTTTCACACAACAGACTAATAACAAGACGGGAGTTATCTAGTCTGGTCAACAATCAAACAAAGAAGAAAGTACTACAACACTAAAGAATAGTGTTGGCCGAAGCCGAAGTAATCCACCCTTGAACTAAGAACTTAAGAAGTCCTCCACCCTCTACTTCGGATCGGCACTATTACGTTACGTTAAACAATAGTCCTCGAGCATCAAGCAAGGAATCTTCTGATAAGTTAGATGCTTCTCGAATACTCATAAGAAGTAAGTATCGGATTTTGAACAGCAATTTAATGAATAATTCACTGGTAATTAAAGGCTTTAAATTGACATAAGAAGAATTATAAGAATAAGCAATAGGATATGGCAAACATTAAGAAGAAGTACTCCGACAATGCACTGGCAATAGCCTACTAAGATTGTGCTCGTGGGCCACTAATCTCTGAAGTAGCTAAGCGTGCCACACATGAAATCAATAGTGCTTAAACAATAATATACATAAGGAGAAGCTTCAATACTATGCTGTATCTGCTGGTCGAGCAAAGTCTAGCTGGGATATCTAAGGTTAAGAGACAATGGCTGAGCAAGCGGCTCGTAGCCTAGCGAGGTCCTTAAGACTGTGCGGCCAAATTACGGTAATTGACGGGATGCTCTCTTGAGAGATCCAGATCACTAGTATCTGGTTCTCTCCTGGCGATCCTCTCAAAGTCAAGCAAATGAGATAACACAGTGTTGGGTGGCATAGGCAAAAGCCCTCACTCGCAACACAGTGCTAAACTCCCACGGTACACAGTCAGAAAGACCACCTAGGCGTTCCACGTCTCCGTTGCAATTGTACTGGTTCAACCGCAACCTAGTACTCATAGGAAATCACAACTCAGAAACCCTATCCCAGTCTAGCATTGCCTAAACCAGCAGAAAACAGGAACATGAATAATCGCACACAGGGAAATGCATATACGAGTGCAACAAACATCAATCAATCCTATTCTAGTTAACCCTTCCAAAAATAGGCTATCTAACAGGCACTTATCTCGTGAGAACTCAAGCGATAATACTTTGGCTGACTAAATCTGCACCAAAGGGGTCATGGAGGTTAAACAGGGACGAGAAGAGAAGAAGATAGGCTGTTCAGAGAGTAGAGAAAGTTCACATCAGTCGGAAGAATATGGATAGTTGCAAGGGATATGAGAGGTCGCTTTGCCTGATGAGTTCTGAGTAAAGCATGGCGAGACCTCCCTTTTTATACTCGGCCCTCTAGTGAGCAGATCGCCAACTACTTAAGGACCGCCCACTGGCAATCATGACGTCATATTCTCTCTCAATCTGGGATCGACAAAGAACTTCCCACGCGCTGAAAGGGAGGAAGGGAGGAGGGAGGAGGGAATTAGGCCTACCGGCCCGCGTGGCGCACTCACTGATCCCCGTTACGTAATATCTCCCTCTCTCTCCTCTCATCATTACATATAAGTCCCACACACAATACTTATATCTAATGATATAAAATAGAACTCGTTGACTTAGAAGAAAACAAAATACATAATGATAATACTTATAGTACAACGGTTCACATAAACTGAGTTAGGAAACTCTACACAGACTACAGCCAAAGTTCCTGCCCTGACGATCCTAGCGAGAGTGGGGCCTGACTGGGCGTTCTGTACAGCATGCTCATACTCGACATGCGTCACACCTCCCCCAAGATTTTACTTGCTCAACCCTGAGCTAAAATCTGATATACAGAACCCCATCAAACCCCTCACACCCAGCGACCGCATGGCACTAAAATAACGCTGAGTTTATCACTAAAACACATCTTATAAAAAAAAAATTCACATTTCATAACTCCTCCCAACAATAGTAAAAGACATAATATCATGCTCCCAGAGCGAGCTTACAGCAGCTCAGCCGTTTGATAGTTCGTGGACTACTCAAACACTATAGGCTATGACAAACTTATACAATTATCTATATCAAAAAGAAAGAGTTTTTATATGATTTTTTTATATTTTAATATGTTTTTTTTTCCCGGCTGCACTATAAGGGCAGCCTATTTTCTTCTATACCAAACGCTCAACAATCCTGCTTTACGACCCAATACGCTGGGCTACAACCGCGAGCCAACAAGCACCAAGCGCAAAATACTACTCAAACCAAAGCAGGAGGCTACCCGTGTGTCAATCTACCCAGGATCATATACCCCTGAACGACCACATGCAACCTCGTTGTCACAACCGGCAATATGGCTTATGTCCAGGTTATATACCAATAACCTTAGTGACCACCTGGTCAGCCTCATATTCCGATTGTGAAACTGGTCCAAGATCTCGAGAGGGTAATGATCTGGGTAAACTACACCGACCGGACCATAGGCTGGAACATAGATCTCGAAAGCCCCAGCGCATCATTGTCCTTTTCCACTTTCATTCATCAGGCTCTGACACGTTGCTGGTGCATTCTTAAGTCCGTAGGGCATAACATTACACCGGTAAGTACTCCCGTCCACCACAAAACCACATACCTCTTTAGCGCGCTCGGACAAAGGTACTTGCCAGTAACCTTTTACTAAATCAACTTTAGACAAAAACCGAGCATTACCAATTTTATCAACACTATCATCAACCCGAGGAAGAGGATATGGGTTAGTTGGAGTCAAACCGTTTAGCCTACGGAAATCAATACAGAAGCGTACCTTGCCATCTGGTTTAGGCTGCAGTGTTACGGGGGAAGTCCATTTAACGGTACCTTTCTCTATCAACCCTCTACCGAGCATATACTCCAACTCATCCCTCAGAGCGGGTAGTTTTATGGGGGGCACACGGTATGGGATTGACTTAAAGGGTAGATGGTGCCCCACGTCAACATCATGCATAGCCTGAGTAGTGAGGCCTGGATGTTCAGCGAATACAGTGGGGTATAAACCGAGCAACTGACGGATAGCTTCAAATTGCGGCTCAGGCAAATGGGCTATAGCCTCGTCAGCCCTTAGGCTCGAGTTCCCCGCCCACTGATCCGCTGAAACATGGTGATCCCAGCTATCCTCCTCTGAAGCTTGACTGTCCCCCTCTCCTTCTCCACCACGGCCGCAACAAGCCAACACAGGGACAGTGAGAGGCTCAGAGGGGCGCCTCACATACTCTTTTATCAGGTTCACGTGACATAACTGATTCTTCTTCCTCCTGTCTGGAGTGGCAACAAGGTAATCTAGGTCCGAAATTTTCTCCACAATTTTATAGGGTCCAGTATACTTCGCCGACAAGGGGTTACCCACCAAAGGCAACAAAATCAACACCTCCTGTCCCACAATGAACTCCCGGAGCTTCACTTTGCGATCATACCTGTCCTTCATTAAAGCTTGTGACCCTGTTAAATTCCGACCTGCCATCTCCAGACTCTTAAGCATGCGCTCACGGCTTTCAAACACATACTTCAACAAGGAACAAGGCGGCACAGTTCCTTCCCAAATTTCCCGCAGCATATTAAGGGGGCCCCTGACTCGGTGTCCAAAAATCAGCTCGTTTGGACTAAATCCCAGGCTCTCACCAGGCACTTCCCGAGCAGCAAACAGTACATACGGCAATCCAAGATCCCAATCTCTTCCGTTATCAGCACAATAACACCTGAGCATGCTTTTAAGGGTGGCATGCCACCGCTCAAGCACCCCTTGGCTCTCAGGGTGATACGCTGACGATAACACCGCCCGTATTCCATGCTGTTGCATTGTTTGCTTAAAGAGATTGGAGGTGAAATTGGACCCCTGATCAGACTGAATCTCCTCCGGGTACCCGTACCTTGAAAAGTACCACAACAAGTTACTGACTACCGTCTTAGCCATGCCGTTTTTCATGGGGTATGCATCGGGGTATCTAGTGGCAACATCCATGATGGTTAACAAAAATTTATTACCAGCCTTTGTGGGAGGGAGGGGACCAACCATGTCAACAACAATCTTACTAAAAGGTGGCCCAATTACAGGAATAGGGTGCAACGGAGCTTTAGGAATAACTTGGTTTGGTTTCCCGACCCGTTGACAAATATCACATGAGTTTATCCAGGACTGCACATGAGACTTCATCCCCGGCCACCAAAACAACTTCCCCAAAGCCGCCACCGTTTTTCTTACCCCCAAATGTCCTGCCAGCGGTGTGTCATGCGCCAAACTCAGTAGGCTATCCCTGCACTCCCGCGGCACCATCAACTGGTCCACTACCCCGGACCCCATCTTCCAGCTACGGTTAGGGTCTTGAAAACGCCGATACAGGATGCCATCTAAATAAAAAAAATCTCCCGGCTGTGCATCACCGTCCTCGTCGAGCTCCACAGCTCCATTAGCACACGTTTGGAGCTCAGGGTCCTCCAGCTGCAACCGACGTATATCTGAGGGTGCCAAGCGATCTAACTGCTCCCGGAGCAATGCATGACCCTCCCCGATACTGAGCTGCTCCCTCTGTCTCTCTCGATGTTCATAACGTTGCTGTCGTGGAGACTCGTTATGCCCAGCCTCGTCACTCTCGATGACAGGCCCAGGGGCTACTCCAGAACTAAGTAATGGTGCTAATACTGAATCACCCAGGAGAGCCGCCGAGTCAAAACTCTTAAAACCAACTCCAGCTTTAGCCTCCTCCTGTTGATCGTTCCTCTGCTGGTCTGAAGACGGAGGACTAGGCTGTGACACTTTAGCTGCCCGAGCTCGGGTGACAGCACACGCCATGGGTTGTGCCTGGCACCGCTCGACCCACTCTCGCTCTTCCCTACTCACGTCGGCCGGCCTCTCGGCAACGACTAAGGGTAGAACCTCAGAAGCGGGCATTGCAAAGTCGTTGCCGAGAAGAAGGTCGACGCCCTCCACTGGCAGTTTCTCCACAATCCCAACATCCAATTCACGTGCCACACCATCCACCTCCAACTCCAACCGCACCAGCGGGTATGACCGAGTTGCATTAATACCCTGCACCACCACCACCCGAGCCGCATTTATAGGGTAGCCAGTCAAGTTTTTCATCAAAGTCTGGGAAGCACCTGTATCACGCAAGACCTCTACTCCATGCTTGCGCCCCGCCCACATCACGCAACCCCGTCCTCTATGGTCGCAAAAAAACATCCTGAGCAGGGTTCGAGCCTCCCAGGTGCTTCTGCATTGGCTGTGCCTCAGCCTCTGACGAACTGCCCCGGGCAAACTCAGAAAACTTCGGAGACACACCAATGTTGCAGGCCAAAGACACAGCTGCTGTAGGTGGTTTGCTAGGACAGACTCTTGCAAAGTGCCCCTTTTCATGACAATGATAACACTCCAACTCCCCTCTGGGCTTCCCTTGGTACTGGGAAGGGCCCGGCCCCTTCTTAAATGGGACGGTGCTAGTCTTGTGGTCAGTCTTGGTATCATAGCTCTTGTACTTGTTTGCATAATGTATATCACTAACTCGGGGGGGTGGGGCGTCACGCCCCTTGTTACCTGCCTCACTACGCTGGGCAGACCCGCACCCACGAATTAGTGATAGCCGGAGGTCAGCCATCTCAGCTGCCTCCTGTAGAGTTTTAGGGTTCTTTTCTTTAATAGTTAAAGTCATATCTGCACCAGTACACTTATAAAACTGCTCGAGCAGAAACAGCTCAGTCAACTGTTCGGCCGTCTCAGCTTTCTCAGAACGTGTCCAGTTAGCAAGTGCATCTTTTAAGTCCCGGGCATGTTCAAGAAAGGTCGCCTCCCTAGTCTTCGTAACACCCCGAAACTTCAATCGATATGTTTCTGGTTGCAACTCGTATGCCCGTAGGACAGCTCTCTTCAATTCTGGGTAGTCAATGCAAGACTCTAAAGGCAGTGCATCATAAGCCTTCAGACCCTTACCCGTAAGTCTTGAGGAGACCAGAGCTGCCCACTTCTCTTCAGGCCAATTATGCTCCCTACACTTCTTCTCAAAACGATTAAAAAATTCTGTGACTTCAGTTTCACTAAATGCCGGCACCAATTTGACTAAGTGATACAAGGACTGTTCTCTTACTTGGCCCTCACGGCCCATCCGAATCCCTGTCGACTCTGCACGAGTCTTATCTAAATCTATTTGAGCACAATATTTCTCTGAGTCGTACCTAAGCTCAGCCTCGTGCCTCCTAATCTCAGCCTCAATCTCCTTCTCCTGCTTCCTAGACTCAATCTCCTGCTTCCTAGTCTCATTCTCCATTTTAGCAAGCTCGAGTTTAAATATCATCTCAGGAGACAGGCCGGAAGAGGGAGCTGCCACTACTGAAGGAGGGGGGGCAAGAACTGGGGAATCACCATACGCACCGCCCGAGGGCACTCCAATCTTCCAATGCTCATCCCTCTGTGGGAGAGTGCTAACCTCCGGCAACTGAGTGGACGGCACTGTGGGAGTCGAGTGAGAGGGGATCTGGGGAGGAACCCCCCCAAACGCCCTCTCCTCCGAAACCCCATGTCGCCCACGCAACACCCAGGAAATCAGCTCCCCCTTGGACATCCCTCCTACATTGGATAGACCCAAAACCTTGGCTATCAGGTGCAAGCCATAAACATTCACCCCAGTCAGCCTCTCCTCCGTCACATGGTACTGCTTACTCACAAAAAGTCTAGCATCCTCCTCACTAGTTACTAACGGCACCTCCTCACTTAGCCTCTCTCGCTCCTCGTCATTACTAGGGCCCGACATACTGAAGTTCACCAAAAAATTCTCGAGACAAAAGTGTTAAACTCCCTTATGCAAGCACTAATTACTAAATTAACTGGAGTCTCTTAAATGCTCTCCTAATTGCCTTACAAAAAAAAAATATTCTTCAATATGTACGCTAAAGTACGAACAAACAAATGTTGTACAACTCTGCAAAAAATTATACTGTTCACAAAATCCTAAGCAAGGTCGCCATTTGTTACGACCGGGCACTCGGGTACACTAGGGCTCTTACACAGGACTCGAGTATGGCTCGCTGCCACAACGGAAACACACGATCCCAACCCCAGAGTACTGCCAGCCGAACAAAAAACGCCACTACCCTCCAGAGTTCTATCTGCTATAACGGGGTATACAAGAACTCGGTACTAGCGTTTCACACAACAGACTAATAACAAGACGGGAGTTATCTAGTCTGGTCAACAATCAAACAAAGAAGAAAGTACTACAACACTAAAGAATAGTGTTGGCCGAAGCCGAAGTAATCCACCCTTGAACTAAGAACTTAAGAAGTCCTCCACCCTCTACTTCGGATCGGCACTATTACGTTACGTTAAACAATAGTCCTCGAGCATCAAGCAAGGAATCTTCTGATAAGTTAGATGCTTCTCGAATACTCATAAGAAGTAAGTATCGGATTTTGAACAGCAATTTAATGAATAATTCACTGGTAATTAAAGGCTTTAAATTGACATAAGAAGAATTATAAGAATAAGCAATAGGATATGGCAAACATTAAGAAGAAGTACTCCGACAATGCACTGGCAATAGCCTACTAAGATTGTGCTCGTGGGCCACTAATCTCTGAAGTAGCTAAGCGTGCCACACATGAAATCAATAGTGCTTAAACAATAATATACATAAGGAGAAGCTTCAATACTATGCTGTATCTGCTGGTCGAGCAAAGTCTAGCTGGGATATCTAAGGTTAAGAGACAATGGCTGAGCAAGCGGCTCGTAGCCTAGCGAGGTCCTTAAGACTGTGCGGCCAAATTACGGTAATTGACGGGATGCTCTCTTGAGAGATCCAGATCACTAGTATCTGGTTCTCTCCTGGCGATCCTCTCAAAGTCAAGCAAATGAGATAACACAGTGTTGGGTGGCATAGGCAAAAGCCCTCACTCGCAACACAGTGCTAAACTCCCACGGTACACAGTCAGAAAGACCACCTAGGCGTTCCACGTCTCCGTTGCAATTGTACTGGTTCAACCGCAACCTAGTACTCATAGGAAATCACAACTCAGAAACCCTATCCCAGTCTAGCATTGCCTAAACCAGCAGAAAACAGGAACATGAATAATCGCACACAGGGAAATGCATATACGAGTGCAACAAACATCAATCAATCCTATTCTAGTTAACCCTTCCAAAAATAGGCTATCTAACAGGCACTTATCTCGTGAGAACTCAAGCGATAATACTTTGGCTGACTAAATCTGCACCAAAGGGGTCATGGAGGTTAAACAGGGACGAGAAGAGAAGAAGATAGGCTGTTCAGAGAGTAGAGAAAGTTCACATCAGTCGGAAGAATATGGATAGTTGCAAGGGATATGAGAGGTCGCTTTGCCTGATGAGTTCTGAGTAAAGCATGGCGAGACCTCCCTTTTTATACTCGGCCCTCTAGTGAGCAGATCGCCAACTACTTAAGGACCGCCCACTGGCAATCATGACGTCATATTCTCTCTCAATCTGGGATCGACAAAGAACTTCCCACGCGCTGAAAGGGAGGAAGGGAGGAGGGAGGAGGGAATTAGGCCTACCGGCCCGCGTGGCGCACTCACTGATCCCCGTTACGTAATATCTCCCTCTCTCTCCTCTCATCATTACATATAAGTCCCACACACAATACTTATATCTAATGATATAAAATAGAACTCGTTGACTTAGAAGAAAACAAAATACATAATGATAATACTTATAGTACAACGGTTCACATAAACTGAGTTAGGAAACTCTACACAGACTACAGCCAAAGTTCCTGCCCTGACGATCCTAGCGAGAGTGGGGCCTGACTGGGCGTTCTGTACAGCATGCTCATACTCGACATGCGTCACACCACCAACTCATAATCAGCAAAAACGACACAAATGTCAATTAAAAACATGTTATAATATTTCCCCATCATTTTGTGTATACCGTGGGAACAAAAAAAAACAAAAATCTATCAAACGTAAATCTCCCGTCTGGGAAGCTCGGCGCATAGACGGAGGGGAGGGTTGAAATATTTTGTTGACTATCTCATTTATTATTTGTCTATGTGCTGGAAGGATATTATATTTTTCAATTCCATCACATTAGAAATTATTCAAAGATTACAAAAAGTCCAAATAAGACATAGTTATGTTAATGTATAAGGGATTTAGGTAGATGAATTAGAGAGATAGATAGATAGAAAGAGTGTGTATATCGAGGGAAAAAAACAAAACAAAAAATCTATCAAACGTAAATCTTCCGTCTCGGAAGCTCGGCGTCTAGACTGAGGGGAGGGTTGAACTATTTTTTTGACTATCTTATTTATTATTTATCTATGTGCTGGAAGGATATTATATTTTTCAATTCCATCACATTAGAAATTATTCAAAGATTACAAAAAGTCCAAATAAGACATAGTTATGTTAATGTATAAGGGATTTAGATAGATGAATTAGAGAGATAGATAAATAGAAAGAGTGTGTATATCGAGGGGGAAAAAAAAAAAAAAAAATCTATCAAACGTAAATCTTCCGTTTCTGCTGGCACGGAGGGGAGAGTTGAAATATTTTGTTGACTATCTTATTTATTATTTATCTATGTGCTGGAAGGATATTATATTTTTCAATTCCATCATATTAGAAATGATTCAAAGATTACAAAAAGTCCAAATAAGACATAGTTATGTTAATGTACCTGTATAAGGGATTTAGGTAGGTGCATTAGAGAGATAAATAGATAGAGCAACGGACTTTGCTCCAACTTTTTTATAGCAACGGACTATGTCCGTTGCTAGAGTTCAAAGGAACTCTTTACCCACCAAGGCCTTAACCTTGGGATCTGTCAGTGGACGCAACGGACTATGTCCGTTGCTTGGGTCCATTGTCCGGCCTACATTTTTTGACCGTTATTGCCGATATCCGTTAAATCGGAATCCGTTAAATGGAGGTTAGAGTGTAGTGAGAGAATCACTAGCATTATTGGCAAATATCAGGATGTCTTTCAATTATCTTAATGAAAACACCATGAAACAAATAATAACGGCAATAATAAGACCCAGGATGGAATATGCATTTGTAGTGTGGTCCCCTCACTTGAAGAAACATATCCACAAAATTGAGAGGGTACAGAGAGCAACTACGAGGATGATCCCAGGTTTGGAAAATTTGGAGTACCAAGAGAGGCTCGAGAGATTGAATCTACCTACACTGGAACAGAGAAGGAAACGAGGACAGCAAATTCAGATATATAAATGTGTTAGAGGTATTGACAAAATCGACCAAGAAAACTTCATAGAGAGGGATGGAGGTGAGAGGACAAGAGGTCACAGCTACAAACTAAAAGTGCTAAATAGTAAATCTGATCTGAAAAGTAAAAGATTTCCTACCAACTCGATTAGTGGGTGGAACAAATTGCCAGCCGAAGTAGTGTCTGCACCATCAGTGCATAGTTTCAAAGCACGGTATGACAAACATATCTTAGGAGGCGGGAATTAACGAGCATGCTCACTCCCGCAAATACAACTAGTGTAAGTGCAACTAGTGTAAGTACACACTTTAACTGCAAGGAAGTGAATTGGGAAGATCTTGAAGCCGGAGCAGGGGAGGAAAGTTGGAGCTATGAATTTTTAAGTATGGCCATGGAAAATTCTATATACCAACATGTAAAAGAGTCAACAAGAGTAAGGGGAAGTGATCAACCAGCTAGATTGGACCTTCTATTCACAAGAAGGGAGGAGGAGGTTCAAAGTATTCAGTACCTATGCCCACTAGGAAAAAGTGACCATGCAGTTCTAGACATAGACTTACTATTGAAGTATAATCTACCCAAGGGAAGGGAAAAGCACAAGGAAAATCACTGGATGTATTCCAGAACCGATTTTGTAGGACTACAGGATTTTTTCAAGTCACAAAATTGGGATCAGGTGTTATCTGAAAGTGAGGTAGACAAAAAACTCAAGGCATTCATGGAGATCTATGATACTGGTATAAAAACTTTTGTCCCTAAGTGCATTAATAAAAGGAAAAAAAGTAATCGCAAAGTATGGTTTAACCGCGAATGTAGGCAAGCACAGGAAGCAAAAAACAAAGCCTGGAAAAAGATGAGAAACTGGGATTCGGAAGATAACAGGCAAAAGTATAAAGAGGAGAGAAACAAATACACAGAAATGAGGAGGAGGTCAGAGGCAAACCATGAGAAAGGGATAGTGGAGAACTATGAAAAGAATCCAAAAATGTTTTTCAAGTTTGTAAACGGCAAAAGGAAGATAAAAGCCACGATCGTTAAGATTAAAAGTGGAAACAGAATCATAGAAGAGGATACAGAGATTGCGGAAGAACTAAATAGAAATTTTGCATCAGTATTTACAAAAGAAGGAGAATTCATTGCACCAGAAACCAATGAGATTGGTACAGAGGAAATGCCGGAAGTAACATTTAACAGACCAGAGCTCATAGACAAAATGAGTAAGGTGGATCCAAACAAAGCCGCTGGACCGGACGGAGTATCAGGCTGGATTATTAAAGAAAATGCTATGGAACTGAGTATACCGTTATATGACATAATGACCAAATCATTGGACACAGGGATAGTACCTACAGAATGGAAAAGAGCAAACATTATTCCTATATTTAAGGGAGGAATCAGAGATTGGGAGGTTTGACGTACCTCCCAACCTACCAAATAGGAAAACCTACTATTTGGTAGTAGTCTTGGAAAATCCAACGTCAAGGCTATTAACCTAATTGCAATGACGACTTGTCTATTTTGACTGCTATGTCGTCATTCCAATCGCGGTTAAAAAGAAAACGTCTAGAGTCTACTCCTTATCTTGCTCTAGGAGACGTTGTACATTAACCAAAACTACCACCGAAGGTGAAAAAAGCATAGAAGAGAAGAAAAAGGGGTTTACCTTAGTTACCGCTCAAGGCCCATCCCGTGTTCCGTCATGCGCAGATCCCTGTCGAACGTGCGCATGAGCGACCCTCTCTTGTCATCACATCTCACGTCAGCAGAAGAACGCGGATGGGCAGGGGTCCGGCGTGAGGGAGGGTATTATGTACGTTGGATTTTCCAAGACTACTACCAAATAGTAGGTTTTCCTATTTGGTAGGTTGGGAGGTACAGTAGGGTCCCACATAAAACGTGTTCGCATAAAACGAGTCTCGATTAAAACGACCGACCTAAAATATCGCTTTGTACGAAATATCGTCGCTTTGTACGAAATATAGTTCGCTTTGTATGAAATATCGTCGCTTTGTACGAAATATCGTTCGCTTTGTATGAAATATCGTTCGCTTTGTATGAAATATCGTTCGCTTTGTACGGAATATAGTTCGCTTTGTATGAAATATCGTCGCTTTGTACGAAATATCGTTCGCTTTGTATGAAATATCGTTCGCTTTGTATGAAATATCGTTCGCTTTGTATGAAATATCGTTCGCTTTGTACGAAAATTTTCGCTTACAGTGAACATTGACGATATTGCGCCACCAAAATGCTGTGTTCACATAAAACGAAATTCGCATAAAACGCCCTCGTTTATCGACCATAAACTCGTTTTATGTGAGACCCTACTGTACGTCAAACCTCCCAATTTGTTAGTAGTCTTGGCAAATCCAACGTCAAGGCTGCATAACAAATAGGAGGAGGACATCCAAGCCCAACATACCAAAAAAAACAATGCATAAGACAAATTTATGAATGACAAAGAAACACAAGTTAAACAAGAGAGTTTAACCCTCTCACCACGGATGGGCTCTTGAACGCCCATAAAAAAGCATATAACAGGTACCCGGATGGCCTCTTGAACGCCCAGTGGTTGAAAGCCTGTGAGCTTCGTGTGCGAGGCGTCGGTCCGACGCATGTAAACAACAGCCGGCTGGACCGACGCTCCGCATCTCCGGCCACAAGAAGGAGAGCGTCGCTTGTTCGTGTGTGCCTGTATGCTGTTGTTAAGTATCGAAAAGTAGTGTAAAGTGGCTGTTTTGGCCATAAAGTTATCTCCAATGAAATCATCATCACAGCTCAACCAGTTGACTTAGAGAGCTCTACTTAATGCCATTCTACAGGTAAATAACACAGCTACGCTTGGGGATGCGCGGGAATGCGGGAAGCAGTCTGATTAACGAATATACGGTAGCCTAGGCTAGACGTTTTTCGGCCAAAACACCCGGGTTTCGAGGAATATATATATATAATACATAGCCGGGGCTGGAGGGTTAATAAAAGAGTGAAAAACTGAGGAGTAGCTAAAAAGAGCAGTTTTAACACGTACCCGTCATTCATAGTAATGCAAAACCATAGACTCGTCTTAAACCAAAAAGCACTGTACACAAAACCCCTTTTCTTCCAAAACGAACAAAAACATGGAACACAAAAATAAAACACAATTTTCAAGTAGGCAAAAACACTTATGTACTGTATACATATAACATAATCCCAAACTTGCAATCCAGTGTTGCAAACCCGTACTCCCCCCCCCCCCCCTTTTCAAAGAAAACAAAGTAAAAGAAAGAGTGACAAGGGGGGAAGACCAGGCAACCTCGCAAGAGCTCTAGGAAACACGACTCCCGAGAGCTATCACAGGCCGAGGGGGTCTAACAATGGACATGGAGAGGTAGGAGGAGACGAAGGTATGGACAGAAGACCACAAACCCGCCGAGGCGACGTCAGGCAACGAACGAGTCTGCAGGAACCTTAAGGAGGCAGCAAAGGACCGCACATCGTGCGCAGAACCCCGACAAGCAGGGTTACTGGCACGAATGACCCGACAAATGTGGCGTCCTATCTGTACCTTCGAGAGCCTCCCACCAGTCCGAGGAGACACCCACACAGCAGTCCCCGAAGTCGGAGCCACAGACTCAACATAGGAGTGCAAGGCCTGCACCGGGCACAACACATGGTGAGTATGCCCACGCTTTAAAGCCTGGATGGTGAAAGGCTTGAAAACGTGGGTCTCTCTCTCATTCTTGGCAACAAAATGAGGGGAGGGGGCTAACGTGACGACATTCAATGACGGGGAGAAGCGCATGCATTCCTGGGACCGCGACATGGCAGCTAGTTCAGACACCCTATCCCCAGTGGCCAGAGCGACAAGGAAGAGTGTACGCTCCAGCAACTGAACCGGTGTAGCGTCCCGTGTATACGTGTGTGAAGCCAGAAGGTCCAGAGCACGCCCCAGATCCCACTGAGGAGGGATCTGGCGCGGAGGCGGTCGCTCCCTGAAGGCAGCCTTCATGAAGGAATCCAGCTCCTTTAGAGGAACGACCAGCCCAGTGACGGACTCAAAGACCTCCCGGATGGCAGACAAGTGGTTACGTATAGTGTTGACTTGAAAGCGACGTGTACGGAAGAGGTGAAACAAGTAGTGTAGGACGAGGGAAGGAGAGCTAACAGTCTGGCGAGTGTCCTGTATCCACCTAGTAAAAGACCTCCAGTGGGACTCGTAAGTCCCCCAAGTCGAAGACGTCCATGAACGCTTCAGGAAGTCAGTCAGGTCCCGTCCGTGGACTGGGAGCCACCGCGCCTCACGAACATCCACGATGCGAAGGCCAACGAGGTCCGTAGGTCTCCAACCTGGCTCAAGTGGAAGTGTGAGAGAGGGAGAGGGACCGGACTCGGGCACCACCGTTTCAACTGGGAGTACCAAGCCTGGGCCGGCCACAGAGGAGCTATGAGCCAGACTCTGCCGCGGTACAGCCGCAGCCTCGCGAGGACTTTGCACATCAACAGTGCGTCTGGTGGCGGAAATATGTATATCGACTGCCACCTGCTCCAGTCTTCCAAGAAAGCGTCCGGACCCCCCTCCGGAGTACGAGTCCGGAGGGATAGGTACCGAGGCAACTTGCGCGTCTCCTTCGATGCGAACAAGTCGACCTCCGGAACACCCCAGGAAGCCGCGAGGTCGTCGAATACAGTCTGTTTCATCGCCCATTCTACAAGAACGCCCTGTCCTCTCGACAGGGCCCATAGGTTGGCAGTCCCGGGCAGGTAGGAGGCGTGCAGGGAGATGTTGTGTCGGTTCGCGAGGAAGAACAACTTCTCGGAGATCCCCAACAGAGTCAAAGACCTGGAGGACCCCTGCTTTTGGATACAGTGGACAGCTGTCTGATTGTCCATCCGGAAGGCCACCGACCGGCCCCGAAGGGCCAGCGCGTGGTCCCGCAGGAAGAACAAGGGAACCAAGAGTTCGAGGGCATTGATGTGTAGGTGTGTGTGTCCCACCCATCTGCCGTGATGTTGATGTCCCAGGTTGGAGTGGTAACCCCACCGTACCTCGCTCGACGCATCTGTATTCTCCCAGATCGTCGGCGGGGGGGCGGTCCAGGGCACAGCCGCAGAGAGCGTGCCCCGAGCAACCCAGTGTCCTAAGTGTCTGTGAATGGTACGTGGGATCGGCATGAGCCGATCCATAGGGGCCAACGGAAACACCTTGTTGCCCATGAGTATTAGGCGGCGCAGCCTGAGCCTCCCTAAGGGAATGGTCAGAGCAGCCCAATTCAGGGAACCCACTAACGAGTCCCAGATCCTCCTCGTGAGGGAGACCGAGTGCAACACGGCAAAGACCTTCCTGCGAAGTTTCACCGCGTTTGGCTGACTCTGGGTTACCGTAGCGTTGGACAGATCCCATTCGAGACCTACCCACGTCACGACACGCGACGGGGTCAGGCGTGACTTGGGAATATTGACTTTGAACCCTAACTGTGTGATGTGTCGAACTACTGTGAGGGTGTCGCGGACGCACTGTTCTAGGGTGTCTGAAACTATCAACCAGTCGTCCAAGTAAAACAGGATCTGGAGGCCGCTCCTGAGGAGAGGATCCAGAGCCTGCTTCACCAGTTTCGAGAAGATCCGCGGCGCGATGTTGAGACCGAAGGGAAGTCTGTCGAACATGAACACACGATCGGAAGTCTGAACGGCCAAGAATCGCTGGAAACGAGGATGGATAGGAACGTGCCAATACGCATCCTTGAGGTCCAGCGACACTACCCATGACAGAGGTCGCAGGGCCAGTCGTACCTGGTGCACCGTCAGCATCCGAAACCGTGTGTTCACGATGTGCCCGTTGAGGGCCGACAGATCGACCACCGGTCGCATCGCGTCGCAGTCCTTCTTTGGTACCAGAAAAACACGGGAGAGGAAAACCGGTTGACCGGCTTTCACCTCCGTGACGATTCCCTGCTCGTGCATGGATGTAATCAAGTCGGCCACCTCCGAAGAGACAGGCCGGCTTCGTTGACAAGAGCTGAGTGGGGGTCTGGACTTCCATCTCCAGGTTAGACCCCTCCGTGCAATCTTCCGCCCCCACGTCCCTCGCGGCCACCGAGGGGCGCAAGGGCGAAAACAACCTGTGGGAGCCCCCGAGATGAGGTGAGCGACCCGTTCTGCGAGGCGAGAAGGAGAACAAGGAGGAGACCGACCTGGAGAACCTACACATTTTTTGACGTGGAGGGTCCCCCGGTACGGTCCTTGTGGTCATAAGAGCCACGTTGACCACCTCTACCCCCCCCCACCTCGCCGAAAAGGGCGGGTCACCCCATCCCCTGTCCGGCGTGCGTCTGACCCCGTCGAAGTGCGGCCGGAAGTGGAAGGCTGGCCAGCCCCTTCTCGGCGGGGATGAAAGGGAGCAGGAGCAGAAGTGCGAGGCGGAACCGACGCTCTGGCCGGCAACTTCCCTTTCCTGCGCCCTTTCTTGGCGGCAGCATTGGCGGAAGCACCCCGAAGAGGACCGGTAGAAGGACGGGACTGCGAAGACCCTGGTCGCGACACAGCGCGTCTTTGCGTGTCGTAAGCAGGGTCCGCTGACAGAGAAGCGTAGCGTTCCCAAGCATCCTGCGCAAAAAGCCCCGATGTATATAGCTCAGAGTACAACAAACCCTGACGAATATCCAAGGGGGCTTTCCGGCAGAACGAGGACCTTACCGTCTGGCGTTGTCGAGTTGCCTCGCACAAAACCGCCTTCAGCTCGGGAACCAAAGACACCGCGAGCTGAAGGTGGATCCGCCGAACGTGGTCCAAACCCTCGCGAAGATCGCCAGGTGCAGTCGCCTCGATAAGCCTCAGGTGGTGACAGATGTCTGGAGGGAACCTAAAAGACAAGACAATAAGTTCGCCACCCTCTGCCGCAAGGTAAAATCCCTGTCGACAGAGGACTTATCTGGGTGGGAGAAGAACGGGTTAGCAATAGCACAAATTTCAAGTTTGGGCGCGTTGATCCAGGACCAGAACTTGCCATCCAATCCGCCGACAGATACAAGAGGAGGCAAAAGCAGTGACGACTCCGGGGGAGGGACTGAAACAGATCTGTCGACGGAACGGTTGGCGAATTCTAAGGCCTCAGCAAACCAGGCCTCCAATGGGAGAGGATTATCGAGCACGACGGCTAAGCCAGGCTTACCATCGTCGCACAAACCCGTCCCATAGGAGGACAGTCCCGTCAACACAGCCAGGGACTGAACATCCTGAAGGATGTCCTGGCGGCTGAAGTCTGACCAGAGCTTAGTCCGAGGAGCAGACGGGGGCTTGGGCTTCACCGAAAAGTACTGAAGGTCAGTCCTCGTCGGGTAAGCCCGCACCTCCACGTCGGCCACCTGACCATCCACCCTGATCGCCCTGAACTGCATCTTATGATTAATTTGGACCGACCAGTCCGAAGGTAGGGCCCTCTCACCTGACGGGAAGTCGGTAGCACGCTCCGGGTGGGAGGCCTGCACCCCCTTCCAAACAGCCAAGGAGCCATAGAGGAGCGGCATAGTCCGCGACGGGACCTTGGCCTTCTGGATGGGGGGCAAACGCGGACCCTGCCCTAGCAGACGGAGAACCCCCGCATGGGAGACAGCAGGGGCAAACACCCGAGCCAGGGCAGGAGCAGTACTAGCCGACGACCGGGCAGGCGGAGAAGCAGGGCGAGAAGGAATGTGGTCCACCGCAGAGGGGAGGGGGACCAAAGCAGGGGTAGGTTGGGTGAGGCGCTGAGGTTGTGTCACCGCCAAGAAGCGCGATAAGAGGGAATCTTGCATCGCCTCCAAGCGCGCGTCGAAGTGTGACACAACCCACCCCTGCATAGCCGAAAATCGATCCGAGAGAGGCGACCCCCCCGAAGATAGTTCGGCCCGCAGGGGCGAGCGTGAGCGAGACCTGTGACGCATGTCGAGTATGAGCATGCTGTACAGAACGCCCAGTCAGGCCCCACTCTCGCTAGGATCGTCAGGGCAGGAACTTTGGCTGTAGTCTGTGTAGAGTTTCCTAACTCAGTTTATGTGAACCGTTGTACTATAAGTATTATCATTATGTATTTTGTTTTCTTCTAAGTCAACGAGTTCTATTTTATATCATTAGATATAAGTATTGTGTGTGGGACTTATATACAATGATGAGAGAGAGAGTTATGTAACGACGGCCAGTGAGCGCGCCACGAGGTGTGTAGGCCTCACTCCCTCCTCCCTCCTCCCTCTCAGCGCGTGGGAAGTTCTTTGTCGATCCCAGATTGAGAGAGAATATGACGTCATGATTGCCAGTGGGCGGTCCTTAAGTAGTTTGAGATATGCCGCTAGAGGGCCGAGTATAAAAAGGGAGGTCTCGCCATGCTTTATTCAGAACTCATCAGGCAAAGCGACTTCTCATATCCCTTGCAACTATCCATATTCTTCCGACTGATGTGAACTTTCTCTACTCTCTGAACAGCCTATCTTCTTCTCTTCTCGTCCCTGTTTAACCTCCATGACCCCTTTGGTGCAGATTTAGTCAGCCAAAGTATTATCGCTTGAGTTCTCACGAGATAAGTGCCTGTTAGATAGCCTATTTTTGGAAGGGTTAACTAGAATAGGATTGATTGATGTTTGTTGCACTCGTATATGCATTTCCCTGTGTGCGATTATTCATGTTCCTGTTTTCTGCTGGTTTAGGCAATGCTAGACTGGGATAGGGTTTCTGAGTTGTGATTTCCTATGAGTACTAGGTTGCGGTTGAACCAGTACAATTGCAACGGAGACGTGGAACGCCTAGGTGGTCTTTCTGACTGTGTACCGTGGGAGTTTAGCACTGTGTTGCGAGTGAGGGCTTTTGCCTGTGCCACCCAACACTGTGCTATCTCATTTGCTTGACTTTGAGAGGATCGCCAGGAGAGAACCAGATACTAGTGATCTGGATCTCTCAAGAGAGCATCCCGTCAATTACCGTAATTTGGCCGCACAGTCTTAAGGACCTCGCTAGGCTACGAGCCGCTTGCTCAGCCATTGTCTCTTAACCTTAGATATCCCAGCTAGACTTTGCTCGACCAGCAGATACAGTATAGTATTGAAGCTTCTCCTTATGTATATTATTGTTTAAGCACTATTGATTTCATGTGTGGCACGCTTAGCTACTTCAGAGATTAGTGGCCCACGAGCACAATCTTAGTAGGCTATTGCTAGTGCATTGTCGGAGTACTTCTTCTTAATGTTTGCCATATCCTATTGCTTATTCTTATAATTCTTCTTATGTCAATTTAAAGCCTTTAATTACCAGTGAGTTATTCATTAAATTGCTGTTAAAAATCCGATACTTACTTCTTATGAGTATTCGAGAAGCATCTAATTTATCAGAAGATTCCTTGCTTGATGCTCGAGGACTATTGTTTAACGTAACGTAATAGTGCCGATCCGAAGTAGAGGGTGGAGGACTTCTTAAGTTCTTAGTTCAAGGGTGGATTACTTCGGCTTCGGCCAACACTATTCTTTAGTGTTGTAGTACTTTCTTCTTTGTTTGATTGTTGACCAGACTAGATAACTCCCGTCTTGTTATTAGTCTGTTGTGTGAAACGCTAGTACCGAGTTCTTGTATACCCCGTTATAGCAGATAGAACTCTGGAGGGTAGTGGCGTTTTTTGTTCGGCTGGCAGTACTCTGGGGTTGGGATCGTGTGTTTCCGTTGTGGCAGCGAGCCATACTCGAGTCCTGTGTAAGAGCCCTAGTGTACCCGAGTGCCCGGTCGTAACAAATGGCGACCTTGCTTAGGATTTTGTGAACAGTATAATTTTTTGCAGAGTTGTACAACATTTGTTTGTTGGTACTTTAGCGTACATATTGAAGAATATTTTTTTTTGTAAGGCAATTAGGAGAGCATTTAAGAGACTCCAGTTAATTTAGTAATTAGTGCTTGCATAAGGGAGTTTAACACTTTTGTCTCGAGAAATTTTTGGTGAACTTCAGTATGTCGTGCCCTAGTACTGACGAGGAGCGAGAGATGCTATTTGAGGAGGTGCCGTTAGTAACTAGTGAGGAGGATGCTAGACTTTTTGTGAGTAAGCAGTACCACGTGACGGAGGAGAGGCTGACTGGGGTGAATGTTTATGGCTTGCACCTGATAGCCAAGGTTTTGGGTCTATCCAATGTAGGAGGGATGTCCAAGGGGGAGCTGATTTCCTGGGTGTTGCGTGGGCGACATGGGGTTTCGGAGGAGAGGGCGTTTGGGGGGGTTCCTCCCCAGATCCCCTCTCACTCGACTCCCACAGTGCCGTCCACTCAGTTGCCGGAGGTTAGCACTCTCCCACAGAGGGATGAGCATTGGAAGATTGGAGTGCCCTCGGGCGGTGCGTATGGTGGTTCCCCAGTTCTTGCCCCCCCTCCTTCAGTAGTGGCAGCTCCCTCTTCCGGCCTGTCTCCTGAGATGATATTTAAACTCGAGCTTGCTAAAATGGAGAATGAGGCTAGGAGGCATGAGAAGGAGATTGAGGCTGAGACTAGGAGGCATGAGACTGAGGCTAGGAAGCAGGAGAATGAGACTAGGAGGCATGAGATTGAGGTTAGGAGGCAAGAGGATGAGACCAGGAGGCATGAGGCTGAGCTTAGGTACGACTCAGAGAAATATTGTGCTCAAATAGATTTAGATAAGACTCGTGTCACGGCCCAAGTAAGAGAGCAGTCCTTGGCCCAATTAGTCAAATTGGTGCCGGCATTTAGTGAAACTGAAGTCACAGAATTTTTTAATCGTTTTGAGAAGAAGTGTAGGGAGCATAATTGGCCTGAAGAGAAGTGGGCAGCTCTGGTCTCCTCAAGACTTACGGGTAAGGGTCTGAAGGCTTATGATGCACTGCCTTTAGAGTCTTGCATTGACTACCCAGTATTGAAGAGAGCTGTCCTACGGGCATACGAGTTGCAACCAGAAACATATCGATTGAAGTTTCGGGGTGTTACAAAGACTAGGGAGGCGACCTTTCTTGAGCATGCCCGGGACTTAAAAGATGCACTTACAAACTGGACACGTTCTGAGAAAGCTGAGACGGCCGAACAGTTGACGGAGCTGTTTCTGCTCGAGCAGTTTTATAAGTGTACAGGTGCAGAAATGACTTTAACTATTAAAGAAAAGAATCCAAAAACTCTACAGGAGGCAGCTGAGATGGCTGACCTCCGGCTATCATTAATTCGTGGGTGCGGGTCTGCCCAGCGTAGTGAGGCAGGTAACAAGGGGCGTGACGCCCCACCCCCCCGAGTTAGTAATATATCTTATGCAAACAAGTACAAGAGTTATGATACCAAGACTGACCACAAGACTAGCACCGTCCCATTTAAGAAGGGGCCGGGCCCTTCCCAGTACCAAGGGAAGCCCAAAGGGGAGTTAGAGTGTTATCAATGTCATAAAAAGGGGCACTTTGCAAGAGTCTGTCCTAGCAAACCACCTACAGCAGCTGTGTCTTTGGCCTGCAACATTGGTGTGTCTCTGAAGCCTTCTGAGTTTGCCCGGGGCAGTTCGTCAGAGGCTGAGGCACAGCCAATGCAGAAGCACCTGGGAGGCTCGAACCCTGCTCAGGATGTTTTTTGCGACCATAGAGGACGGGGTTGCGTGATGTGGGCGGGGCGCAAGCATGGAGTAGAGGTCTTGCGTGATACAGGTGCTTCCCAGACTTTGATGAAAAACTTGACTGGCTACCCTATAAATGCGGCTCGGGTGGTGGTGGTGCAGGGTATTAATGCAACTCGGTCATACCCGCTGGTGCGGTTGGAGTTGGAGGTGGATGGTGTGGCACGTGAATTGGATGTTGGGATTGTGGAGAAACTGCCAGTGGAGGGCGTCGACCTTCTTCTCGGCAACGACTTTGCAATGCCCGCTTCTGAGGTTCTACCCTTAGTCGTTGCCGAGAGGCCGGCCGACGTGAGTAGGGAAGAGCGAGAGTGGGTCGAGCGGTGCCAGGCACAACCCATGGCGTGTGCTGTCACCCGAGCTCGGGCAGCTAAAGTGTCACAGCCTAGTCCTCCGTCTTCAGACCAGCAGAGGAACGATCAACAGGAGGAGGCTAAAGCTGGAGTTGGTTTTAAGAGTTTTGACTCGGCGGCTCTCCTGGGTGATTCAGTATTAGCACCATTACTTAGTTCTGGAGTAGCCCCTGGGCCTGTCATCGAGAGTGACGAGGCTGGGCATGACGAGTCTCCACGACAGCAACGTTGTGAACATCGAGAGAGACAGAGGGAGCAGCTCAGTATCGGGGAGGGTCATGCATTGCTCCGGGAGCAGTTAGATCGCTTGGCACCCTCAGATATACGTCGGTTGCAGCTGGAGGACCCTGAGCTCCAAACGTGTGCTAATGGAGCTGTGGAGCTCGACGAGGACGGTGATGCACAGCCGGGAGATTTTTTTTATTTAGATGGCATCCTGTATCGGCGTTTTCAAGACCCTAACCGTAGCTGGAAGATGGGGTCCGGGGTAGTGGACCAGTTGATGGTGCCGCGGGAGTGCAGGGATAGCCTACTGAGTTTGGCGCATGACACACCGCTGGCAGGACATTTGGGGGTAAGAAAAACGGTGGCGGCTTTGGGGAAGTTGTTTTGGTGGCCGGGGATGAAGTCTCATGTGCAGTCCTGGATAAACTCATGTGATATTTGTCAACGGGTCGGGAAACCAAACCAAGTTATTCCTAAAGCTCCGTTGCACCCTATTCCTGTAATTGGGCCACCTTTTAGTAAGATTGTTGTTGACATGGTTGGTCCCCTCCCTCCCACAAAGGCTGGTAATAAATTTTTGTTAACCATCATGGATGTTGCCACTAGATACCCCGATGCATACCCCATGAAAAACGGCATGGCTAAGACGGTAGTCAGTAACTTGTTGTGGTACTTTTCAAGGTACGGGTACCCGGAGGAGATTCAGTCTGATCAGGGGTCCAATTTCACCTCCAATCTCTTTAAGCAAACAATGCAACAGCATGGAATACGGGCGGTGGTATCGTCAGCGTATCACCCTGAGAGCCAAGGGGTGCTTGAGCGGTGGCATGCCACCCTTAAAAGCATGCTCAGGTGTTATTGTGCTGATAACGGAAGAGATTGGGATCTTGGATTGCCGTATGTACTGTTTGCTGCTCGGGAAGTGCCTGGTGAGAGCCTGGGATTTAGTCCAAACGAGCTGATTTTTGGACACCGAGTCAGGGGCCCCCTTAATATGCTGCGGGAAATTTGGGAAGGAACTGTGCCGCCTTGTTCCTTGTTGAAGTATGTGTTTGAAAGCCGTGAGCGCATGCTTAAGAGTCTGGAGATGGCAGGTCGGAATTTAACAGGGTCACAAGCTTTAATGAAGGACAGGTATGATCGCAAAGTGAAGCTCCGGGAGTTCATTGTGGGACAGGAGGTGTTGATTTTGTTGCCTTTGGTGGGTAACCCCTTGTCGGCGAAGTATACTGGACCCTATAAAATTGTGGAGAAAATTTCGGACCTAGATTACCTTGTTGCCACTCCAGACAGGAGGAAGAAGAATCAGTTATGTCACGTGAACCTGATAAAAGAGTATGTGAGGCGCCCCTCTGAGCCTCTCACTGTCCCTGTGTTGGCTTGTTGCGGCCGTGGTGGAGAAGGAGAGGGGGACAGTCAAGCTTCAGAGGAGGATAGCTGGGATCACCATGTTTCAGCGGATCAGTGGGCGGGGAACTCGAGCCTAAGGGCTGACGAGGCTATAGCCCATTTGCCTGAGCCGCAATTTGAAGCTATCCGTCAGTTGCTCGGTTTATACCCCACTGTATTCGCTGAACATCCAGGCCTCACTACTCAGGCTATGCATGATGTTGACGTGGGGCACCATCTACCCTTTAAGTCAATCCCATACCGTGTGCCCCCCATAAAACTACCCGCTCTGAGGGATGAGTTGGAGTATATGCTCGGTAGAGGGTTGATAGAGAAAGGTACCGTTAAATGGACTTCCCCCGTAACACTGCAGCCTAAACCAGATGGCAAGGTACGCTTCTGTATTGATTTCCGTAGGCTAAACGGTTTGACTCCAACTAACCCATATCCTCTTCCTCGGGTTGATGATAGTGTTGATAAAATTGGTAATGCTCGGTTTTTGTCTAAAGTTGATTTAGTAAAAGGTTACTGGCAAGTACCTTTGTCCGAGCGTGCTAAAGAGGTATGTGGTTTTGTTGTGGACGGGAGTACCTACCAGTGCAATGTTGTGCCTGACGGACTTAAGAATGCACCAGCAACGTGTCAGAGCCTGATGAATGAAAGTGAAAAGGACAATGATGCGCTGGGGCATTTCGAGATCTATGTTCCAGCCTATGGTCCGGTCGGTGTAGTTTACCCAGATCATTACCCTCTCGAGATCTTGGACCAGTTTCACAATCGGAATATGAGGCTGACCAGGTGGTCACTAAGGTTATTGGTATATAACCTGGACATAAGCCATATTGCCGGTTGTGACAACGAGGTTGCATGTGGTCGTTCAGGGGTATATGATCCTGGGTAGATTGACACACGGGTAGCCTCCTGCTTTGGTTTGAGTAGTATTTTGCGCTTGGTGCTTGTTGGCTCGCGGTTGTAGCCCAGCGTATTGGGTCGTAAAGCAGGATTGTTGAGCGTTTGGTATAGAAGAAAATAGGCTGCCCTTATAGTGCAGCCGGAAAAAAACATATTAAAATATAAAAATCATATAAAAACTCTTTCTTTTTGATATAGATAATTGTATAAGTTTGTCATAGCCTATAGTGTTTGAGTAGTCCACGAACTATCAAACGGCTGAGCTGCTGTAAGCTCGCTCTGGGAGCATGATATTATGTCTTTTACTATTGTTGGGAGGAGTTATGAAATGTGAATTTTTTTTTATATAAGATGTGTTTTAGTGATAAACTCAGCGTTGTTTTAGTGCCATGCGGTCGCTGGGTGTGAGGGGTTTGATGGGGTTCTGTATATCAGATTTTAGCTCAGGGTTGAGCAAGTAAAATCTTGGGGGAGGTGTGACGCATGTCGAGTATGAGCATGCTGTACAGAACGCCCAGTCAGGCCCCACTCTCGCTAGGATCGTCAGGGCAGGAACTTTGGCTGTAGTCTGTGTAGAGTTTCCTAACTCAGTTTATGTGAACCGTTGTACTATAAGTATTATCATTATGTATTTTGTTTTCTTCTAAGTCAACGAGTTCTATTTTATATCATTAGATATAAGTATTGTGTGTGGGACTTATATACAATGATGAGAGAGAGAGTTATGTAACGACGGCCAGTGAGCGCGCCACGAGGTGTGTAGGCCTCACTCCCTCCTCCCTCCTCCCTCTCAGCGCGTGGGAAGTTCTTTGTCGATCCCAGATTGAGAGAGAATATGACGTCATGATTGCCAGTGGGCGGTCCTTAAGTAGTTTGAGATATGCCGCTAGAGGGCCGAGTATAAAAAGGGAGGTCTCGCCATGCTTTATTCAGAACTCATCAGGCAAAGCGACTTCTCATATCCCTTGCAACTATCCATATTCTTCCGACTGATGTGAACTTTCTCTACTCTCTGAACAGCCTATCTTCTTCTCTTCTCGTCCCTGTTTAACCTCCATGACCCCTTTGGTGCAGATTTAGTCAGCCAAAGTATTATCGCTTGAGTTCTCACGAGATAAGTGCCTGTTAGATAGCCTATTTTTGGAAGGGTTAACTAGAATAGGATTGATTGATGTTTGTTGCACTCGTATATGCATTTCCCTGTGTGCGATTATTCATGTTCCTGTTTTCTGCTGGTTTAGGCAATGCTAGACTGGGATAGGGTTTCTGAGTTGTGATTTCCTATGAGTACTAGGTTGCGGTTGAACCAGTACAATTGCAACGGAGACGTGGAACGCCTAGGTGGTCTTTCTGACTGTGTACCGTGGGAGTTTAGCACTGTGTTGCGAGTGAGGGCTTTTGCCTGTGCCACCCAACACTGTGCTATCTCATTTGCTTGACTTTGAGAGGATCGCCAGGAGAGAACCAGATACTAGTGATCTGGATCTCTCAAGAGAGCATCCCGTCAATTACCGTAATTTGGCCGCACAGTCTTAAGGACCTCGCTAGGCTACGAGCCGCTTGCTCAGCCATTGTCTCTTAACCTTAGATATCCCAGCTAGACTTTGCTCGACCAGCAGATACAGTATAGTATTGAAGCTTCTCCTTATGTATATTATTGTTTAAGCACTATTGATTTCATGTGTGGCACGCTTAGCTACTTCAGAGATTAGTGGCCCACGAGCACAATCTTAGTAGGCTATTGCTAGTGCATTGTCGGAGTACTTCTTCTTAATGTTTGCCATATCCTATTGCTTATTCTTATAATTCTTCTTATGTCAATTTAAAGCCTTTAATTACCAGTGAGTTATTCATTAAATTGCTGTTCAAAATCCGATACTTACTTCTTATGAGTATTCGAGAAGCATCTAATTTATCAGAAGATTCCTTGCTTGATGCTCGAGGACTATTGTTTAACGTAACGTAATAGTGCCGATCCGAAGTAGAGGGTGGAGGACTTCTTAAGTTCTTAGTTCAAGGGTGGATTACTTCGGCTTCGGCCAACACTATTCTTTAGTGTTGTAGTACTTTCTTCTTTGTTTGATTGTTGACCAGACTAGATAACTCCCGTCTTGTTATTAGTCTGTTGTGTGAAACGCTAGTACCGAGTTCTTGTATACCCCGTTATAGCAGATAGAACTCTGGAGGGTAGTGGCGTTTTTTGTTCGGCTGGCAGTACTCTGGGGTTGGGATCGTGTGTTTCCGTTGTGGCAGCGAGCCATACTCGAGTCCTGTGTAAGAGCCCTAGTGTACCCGAGTGCCCGGTCGTAACAGACCCACGACACGAAACAGCAGCGTCGCGGCCCAAAGAAGGCGAGCGACGACGGCCGTGGCGCCCCTGAGGGTCTCGTCCCCGATCACTAACGCCCGAGGGGGAAACATCACCATCCCCCTCTTCCAGCGACACGTCAGCCCCCGAGAAAGGGGACCCCGAAACCTCGCTATACTCCACCGAGTCAAGCGGCGGGTTACCCCCTCGGGGAGCCGGTAATCGAAGATCAGGGATAGAAGAAGGAAGAGGAGCAGGATGACGGGAGTGGGAAGGCTGGCCGGGTGAAAGGAGGTCAGAAGGAGCCGCGGGGGGAAACAGAGCAAGGATCCCCGGGGCTGAGAGAACAGGGCGGCCCGACACCGAGGCGGAGGAGGAAGGGACCTCCACCTTGGGACGAGACCGTGAAGGAAGAAGAGGCACCGAAGCAGGAGAAGTAGGAGAAGAAGCAACTACATCCTGGCGGACCCCCCTGGACAGAGTAGGAGGAGGGAGCAGAGGGCCAGCTACAGCATGAACATCCGCGCGCGTAGAGGACAAATGAAGAGGACGTCTTTTGTGCAGGGGAAGCGGGCGGAAGGTAGTAGAGCCCCTATCCGGAGAGGCCAGGGGAGGGCGTACAGGGGCAGAGACGCTAACCCCGGCCTCAGGGCGAGAACCATGACGAGGGCGACGGGCGGAGTCAAGGCGATCAGGAGGACGAGGAGGGGCAGTAGAGGACGGGCGACGAGGAGAGCGAGAGCGTGGACGGAGCTGGGGATCCTCCCGACGATGTGACGACCGACCACGGGACTCAGGGAGGAGGGCCCGAGCAGGGAGAGGGCCAGGTAAACGGCCTCCAGACGGGTCAGGGATGCCCAGGGCGACGCGGATCCGGTCGTCAACAAAGGCTGGGGAGTGGTGGCCACAGACCTAATGTGGTGGGAGACCACCGCCCACACAGACTGAAGGGATGCAGAGGCCACCGCCGCGTCAGAGGAACCAGGGTGATGGTCCACTACATCCACCAGGTCCATACACGGGCCACACAGAGCAGGGAGGTAGGCCGTAGAGGACACACATTGGGAGTGGCGTAGGCAGGACCTGTGGCATTCCAAGCACGGGGAGCCACAGCCCTGGCGAAAGCAAGGCATCCCACCTGCAACGGAAGAACACACACCATAAGCAGCACGTTGACGGAGTAAGTGAAGATAATGTCCAATAAAAACCAGGGAATGAGCATGGGTAAACAGGAACACACATGCAAACTGGAAGTCGTACTCACTCTAAACCGGGAGCACCGAGGGAGGTGAGGAGGGCGGGCGATGCGGAAGAGCACAAGCAGAACCTGCAAAGATGGAGAAAGTGTTAACCACCACTCACACCTCACATGCAGGGTCCTAACACCAGAAAAGTGCATACACCAATATAGTATCAGGCAACAATATGACATAAAAAAGGTCAACAGTGAAAGCCAACTACAGTAAACTTCCGTTAATCCGACGACCGATAATTCGAATCTCCCAATAGTCCGAATTTTTCAATTTGAGGCCAAATCCGAATTCACCCAATAGTCTGATTTTTTGAATTTGAGGCCAAATCCGAATTCACCCAATAGTTCGCATTTTTTAATTTCCCGGCCGCGCGATAATTCAAAATATCGTCCCTCTAGCGGCCAGGCCGGGGTAAACTGTCTGCCGTTGTCGGTCTACCTGAAACGTTGTTTATCCCGTGTTTATCCTGTGATATAGTGACTTAGTGATGGGTCCCACAGCAAGTTCAGGTGCACGAGGGAGGAATGACAAGAACAAACATAAGAGGAAGCACGTAACTCTGTTCATAGCTGATAAATTGCGAGTGATAGCGATGGTAGAGAAAGGCAGTGATCGGCGTAAAGTTATGGAAACTTTTAATATCGGTGCCTCCACAGTTTCAAACATAGTGAAGGCAAAGGCTAACTTATCGAAGTTTGTTGCCTTTGGAAAGTCAAGTTACACGGGTGATGTGAGAAAGACAATGAAAAAACCAAACATGAAAAACTTGACGAGGCAGTGCACAAGTGGTTTACGTCCAAGCGGGCTGAGGGCAAGCCTATCTCAGGGCTTATGATAATTGAAAAGGCCAAGCAATTCCTGTGTGATATGAATATGGAAGACGATATAAAATTCTCCGACGGCTGGTTGAGAAACTTTAAAATTAGGCATGGAATTAGGGTCCTAGATGTCGCCGGAGAAAAGAATTCTGCCGACAAAGAGGCCGCCGATCGGTTTGCACACATTTTTGCTACCATTGTTCATGACCACCAGCTGACCCCAGACCAAATCTTTAACGCAGACGAGACAGGGCTATATTGGCGCTGTTTGCCAACAAGGACATTAGCTGGTAGAGGAGAGAAGGCTGCGCCCGGATTCAAAATGAATAAAGAACGTCTCACAATCCTGCTGAGTGGGAATGCTTCCGGTAAATGTCGCAATCGTTTGTTTGTTATCGGCAAGGCTAAGAATCCCCGTGCTTTCAAGAACATGCGAGGGAAGTTGCCAGTGATCTATGATGCACAGAGCAATGCATGGATGACTGCCCAAGTATTCCATGATTGGTTCTTTAAGCACTTTGTTCCCGAAGTCAAGGCCTACTTCAAGTCGATTGGCCTTTCTGAGGACACCAAGGCTGTCCTATTCCTGGATAACTGCAGAGCACATCCCCCTGCCCACGAACTAGTGTCTGGAAACATCTTTGTCACCTACTTGCCCCCTAATGTGACTAGTCTGATACAACCAATGGACCAGGGTGTGTGCCAAAAGTTTAAGCAGAGCTACAAGTCCTCATTTGCCCGCAAGCTGATTAACTCTGATGCATCAGTAAAAACTTTCCAGTCAAGTTTTTCCATCAAGGATGCCATATATGATGCTGCCCTAGCCTGGAAGGATGTTTCGGAGGTAACCCTCAAGAAATGTTGGAACAAGCTGTATGCCCAGGTTGATGACCCTGAAGAAGTTGAAGAAGATGAGCACGATTTCGAAGGCTTTCTTGGGCGTCGCAGGGAGGCAATCAACGAAATCCGAGGCCTGATGGATACCGTGCCCGTCAACGACCCCAAGAGGATGACTGAAGAGGATATTGAGGAGTGGGTTGATGTGGATGGTGACCTGCAGGGCGAGGAAGAGGTGACAGATGCAGAAATTATCCGGAGTGTTGTGGAGCCAGAATATGTTGAGGAGCACTCGTCTGAGGAAGAGGCAAATGACGATGGCAAAGTAACCTGGAAGGAAGCTGCTACCTATTTCGATGGTATGGTAAAATTTGTGGAACAGTCTAGCCAATATAATGCAAGTGAAACAATCGATTTCCACATCCTCCGTAATGAGTTCTATGCGAAAAGGGGCAGGGCAGTCAAGCAGGCAGACATCAGGGACCTGATGAAAAACATGCACCAACGGGGCCGCCGATCAGATGAACCAGACAACCCTAGACCTGCAACAATGCCTCTCACAGACGACTCGCGTACCAGCTCACCTGAACCTCTTACCACACCAGAACCTATGCCTCCTGCTGATTTTGAAGGCTGGGAGGACCTAGCATCCCCTGTGAAGGCCACTCCTGAGGTAGCCCCAGCCACCCCTGTGGTAGCTCCTGCCAGCCTAGCCACTCCTGAGGTAGCCCCAGCCGCTCCTGTGGTAGCTCCTGCCAGCCTAGCCACTCCTGAGGTAGCCCCAGCCGCCCCTGTGGTAGCCCCAGCCGCCCCTGTGGTAGCTCCTGCCAGCCTAGCCACTCCTGAGGTAGCCCTAGCCCTAGCTCCCCCTTCAGATATTGAAGGCTTGGAGGATATGGCTGTGGAGTAATAATCAGTGAAGTGTAGTAGATTTAAGGACCCCAAAAAAAATATAAAACCAACAAAATACAAAACCAACAAAATACAAAAAAAAAATAAGTCTTTTAAAGTTCATTTTACATTAAAGTACACTTACAGTGCAGAGCAGTGATTATAAGTTACTAATATGGGGCTAGGGGGCTAGTGGCTGGTTGGGGGCTGGGTTGGGGCTGGTGCTGGGGGCTTATCTTCAATGCTACACATCTCTTCTCTTCATATAAGGTGAGTTAAAGTCATGATTAGTCATTATTATCATTATTATCATGCGTTTGTGTCTTGGTTTGGGTCTTCAAAAAAAAGTCGGGGGGGGGGGGGGGTAACGTCCGATAATCCGAAAAAACCACTAATCCGAACGAGGGCCGGTCCGCTGCCCTTCGGATTAACGGAAGTTTACTGTATAACCGCAAATTTGTGGGCCAATGGAGGTATAACCGTACCGACACAACCCTCCCGCATCCCCGCGGGACCCCCCAGCGATCTCTGCAAATTTGCGGGGAGCCGAAACGTCCCAGAGGACCGAATCGAGCACTCCGCAAATTTGCGGGACCGGCCGAGATGGTCCGGCGCCGAAAAAGCGAGAGGAGCGTCTAGGAAAACCAAAAAAGGCCCATAAAAAGCGTCAACTCCTTATGAACTCCAAGCGACGATGGCCATCAAGCTGAGCAGTGTCTTCCTTGATAATATCCTGACTCAACCGGTCAAGGGAGAGGCAAGGAAGACACACCAGGGGAGAGGAGGCACATCCCCCAGGAACCACCCAACCCACAGAGATAGAGCAAAGCCCATGAGGAGAAGTGGCAGGGTGGGTGGTTTGGCACAAACAGGGGCCCCCGTGGGGTACCCCAGGATTGGGCAAAAGACTAGGAAAGGATGGAGGTGAAAACAGGAAGGGAACACAAAAACCAGTAAATGAAACTGGCGAGAAAAAGGGTGGCCTAGCCGTGAGGAGAGAATGTGTCAGGGGCGAAAAACCCTGTGGTGTGAGGGAGAGGCCCCCGAGGGGTACCCCTGGATATCACGAACCACCAAGCGCCCAGGCCCTTGAGACACAGTGAAGGCTCGAAAGGGGGGACTCGGGAATAACGCTAATAATGCGGCCGACACAAACCCTACAAACAGCACCGCCACCACGAAATCTCAGATTGTGAACCAACTGTACACCTAGGCTATGAAAAAATGAAAACTCATAGGGGCATAGCAAGTCCTGAATGAGAAACAAGCTAGGCTAAAATAAGCTAAAAGCTAAACTATGCCCAGACTAACAGGAAAAAAGAATATGAAAAGAGAAAGAAATGAAAAACACACACGAGGAACGCCAGGCGCCCCCGTACCTTCGGTAGCTATTTCCACACGCGTCTCCATTAAACACACTGAGGAGCCCATTTACGTGTGCCCTAGATCACGTAACATCTGTCTAACAAAAAGAAGGCCAGAAAAGCCGAAACGAACCTAAAACAGGGTGAATTCAACAACAAAAGCGGACTCAACAATGGCGACGCGTGAAAAAATGATGACAAGAGAGGGTCGCTCATGCGCACGTTCGACATGGATCTGCGCATGACGGAACACGGGATGGGCCTTGAGCGGTAACTAAGGTAAACCCCTTTTTCTTCTCTTCTATGCTTTTTTCACCTTCGGTGGTAGTTTGGTTAATGTACAACGTCTCCTAGAGCAAGATAAGGAGTAGACTCTAGACGTTTTCTTTTTAACCGCGGTTGGAATGACGACATAGCAGTCAAAATAGACAAGTCGTCATTGCAATTAGGTTAATAGCCTTGACGTTGGATTTGCCAAGACTACTAACAAACGAAAGAAGATGTTCTGGAAGGAGGTAAATAAAGTAAGGAAAGGAGGACAAAAGAGGGAAGAGTCGGTGAAAGATGAAAATGGAGAATTACTAGTGGAACCAGTTGAAGTGAGGAAAAGATATGCCGAGTATTTTGAATCTTTGTTAAATACAAGAGATGGAAGAGAAGCAGTGATTGAAGCAGAGGTGGATGGAGATAGGTTACCCAGGCCACCCAGGTGGCAGGGAATGAATGAAAGGATTGAGGAAAATGAGGTGAAAGAAGCAGTGAAACAAATGAGAGCGGGAAAAGCAGAAGGTTTGGATGGTATTGCTGTGGAGTGTATAAAGAAGGGTGGAGATGTGATAATAGATTGGTTGGTGAGACTTTTCAATGTGTGCTTTGTTGTGTCAATGGTACCAATAGACTGGAAGAGTGCATGTATTGTGCCGTTGTACAAGGGGAAGGGAGATCGGCAGGAGTGTTCAAGTTATAGAGGTATTAGTTTATTGTCAGTGGTTGGAAAGCTGTATGGCAGGGTGTTGATAGAGAGGATAATAAAGTGTACGGAAGTTGCAATAGGAGAAGAACAGTGCGGTTTTAGGAGGGGAAGAGGGTGCGTGGATCAGATGTTTGCAGTAAGACAGTTATGCGAGAAGTATTTAGAGAAGCATAAGGAGATATTTTGGGCTTTTATGGACTTGGAAAAAGCGTATGATCGTGTGGACCGTGAAGCAATGTGGAAGGTGTTAAGGATTTATGAAATAGGAGGAAATTTGTTAGAAGCAGTTAAGAGTTTTTATGAAGGGAGCAGAGCATGTGTGAGAGTAGGAAATGGTGAGTTGAGTGAATGGTTTGAGGTAAAGGTAGGTTTGCGACAGGGTTGTGTAATGTCACCATGGCTGTTTAATATGTTTATGGATGGTGTGGTGAGGGAGGTGAAAAGGAGAACTATGGGAAGAGGATTGGGTTTAGTAGGAAAGAATGGTAGAGATTGGGAGTTGAATCAGTTGCTGTTCGCTGATGACACAGCATTGGTGGCGGATTCTGATGAGAAACTGCAGCGGGTAGTCAAAGAGTTTGGTGTGGTTTGTGGAAGGAGGAAACTGAAGGTGAACGTCAATAAAAGTAAAGTAATGGTGTGTAATAGGGGAGAGCATAGGGTGAATCTAGATGTGAGGCTGGATGGGGAAATATTGGAACAAGTAGAGTGTTTTAAATATCTAGGAGGAACGATAAGCAGGAGTGGAGGTATGGAAGTGGAGGTAAAACAGAGAGTGTGTGAAGGAAGGAAGGTTTTCGGAGCAATGGGAAGTATGTGGAAGACGAGAAATCTCGGAGTGAAAGTAAAAAGTGCACTGTATCAAGGAATTGTTGTGCCAACAGTGATGTATGGGGCTGAGACATGGGCTCTGAAGAAAAAGGAGAAAAGAGGGCTGGATGTGATGGAGATGAGCTGCTTGAGGAGTATGTGTGGAGTTACTCGTAGAGACAGATTGAGGAATGAAGAGATACGTAGGAGAGTGGGGCAGCAGGAACATTTGTCAGCCAGAGTGGACAGAAGGGTGCTGAGCTGGTATGGTCATGTTGAACGAATGGGAGATGAAAGGCTTACAAAGAGAATATGTGAGTCAGGTACAAGGGGAGATAGAAGGGCAGGAAGACCCCCATTGAGATGGAGAGACTGTGTAAGAAAGGCTTTGGATGATAGAGGAATGACTATAGATCAGGCAGGGGAAGTGGTGGTGGACAGGAGTGAATGGAGAATGCTTGTGAATAGTTGAGTGAACACATGGTCATTTGGAGTAAGGGGTCGGGCGCAAGTTCGACTAGATAATAGTCCATCAGGCGCCTGACCCGGGGGGACGATTAATATGAAGGGTGTGCCTGGAAGTGTGGTGGGAGGGCTTGTGGCTTTGGCTCCGCTGCATGTCTGCCTGCCGAGATCGGAACCTCTCCGGGTGGTCAGGGGCTGGGGGAGTGCTGGAGCGACCTTGGTAACCCTGGTCTCTGGGTCTTCTCCTGGGTGACCTGGATGTGTGTGAGTTTGTGCTTTTTATCTGTGTTTATTTTTTGTTTTATGTTGTTTTTGTGTTTTCCCTGTTCTTTCTCTGTCTTGAGTCGGCTACCCCCAAAATGGGGATTGGGCCAGAGCATATAGATAGATAGACTACTACTAATACTAATACTACTTTGTTTCTTTGATTTCTATTTAATACTGCACATTCATTATATTTTACAATCAACAGATATTGCTCTATTCCTACTACTACTACTACTACTACTACTAACACTGTGTTGATTAGCCGTGTTCCGGATTACAAAAGTAGTTTAGAGATAGTTTGTTCAATTGATAAAAGTATACACTATATCCCCCCTTATCCTCACACACACTGTCTCTCTCTCTCTCTCTCTCTGTTTCCTTCACCCTTTAATTCCACCGCCAATTTCATCTTTCCTCCTCCTCCTCCTCCTCCCTATCTCTATGTTTGTGTCTCTCATTTTTCTACCACATTTGAAGGACAAAGCCAACCGGAAATGAGCACGGAAGTTGACATTGAGAAGCGGGAAACGGGGTGAGAAACAGGATATTTGTGTGTGTGTGTATGGGTGGGTGGGTGTGTGTATGGGTGGGTGTGTGTGTGGGTGGGAGGGTGTGCTTGGGTGGGTGGGTGAGTGTATATGTGTGGGTGGGTGGGTGTGTGTGTGAGTCACATAGAGTTACGTAGGTACACAGACTGCACAGACCTTGCGGTCCCTACTAGGCAGTCCAGACTTAATGCTAACATAGAATTTGCTACAATGTGGAAGGTAAAGATAGCAAAACACACAGTTCTCTCCCCACCCACCACTCCCTCCGACCTTAGGTCGGTATGAAATCTAGTTGGGGAAACAAGGCCCCCAGCAGAATGGGAAAATTTCTACTGTGAAATTCATAATAAAGCAGGAAGTTGAGAAATATTGTATACCACTGATAATTAACTTTGTGTTTAAACCATATTACTCCAACCTTCTCAAAATGTATGTTTATACTCGTTTTGAATGTGTTAATTGTCTTACATTATAACACTTTCTACTTTCTCTGGCAGTTTGTCCCACTCGTTTACCACACTGTAGGTAAAAAAAGTGGTTTGTGACATCGAGATTTGCCCTCCTGGTTTTTAGCTTCATTACATTTCCTCGAGTTGATGAACTATTATTGAATTGGAACAGTGAATCTACAGCAACTTTGTCAAAGCCCTTTAATATCTTGAAACATTCAATTAATTGACCTTACAATCTTCTTTTCTTTAATCTTTCATGATATGATTTATTTCTCAGTGACGGTATGAACTTTGTCGCTCTACGCTGTACTGACTCGAGTTTCTCAATGTCTTTGTTCAGATAAGGAGACCAAAATTGCACGGGGAGAGATAAAACTGTACATAGATTTACATAAATACACTTTCCACACAGACCTCTCATTCCAAACGAGGTGGTCAGGACTTAATTCCAGGAGAGATGGGAAATCCGATAGAAAAGGAAAGTTGAAGGAAAGGATAGAAAAGAAGAAGAAGAAGAAGAAGAAGAAGAAGAAGAAGAAGAAGAAGAAGAAGAAGAAGAGAGAGAGAGAGAGAGAGAGAGAGAGAGAGAGAGAGAGAGAGAGAGAGAGAGAGAGAGAGAGAGAGAGAGAGAGAGAAGTAGGAAGTGAGGGAGGAAATAAGAGGGAAATTGCCACGGGTAGAAAGGGAGGGGGAGGTAACTAGGGAGATGGGAAGGAATGGTTGAGTTTTCTCCCCCCCCCCCCCCACTTCTCCCTCATGGTTAGCCTCATTAGTTTGGCGGCTTCATTACCTTTCGCCCGTTTCTTTGTCAATATTAAGAATTTCGTCTCATTTAGGTGTCAATTTTTGTTTCCTGGCGAGCGATAGCCAGCTCTAATTTATGAGGGCCGGGACATACATATATCTTGAAAGAGAGTCTTGGGGAGGTCTAGGGACAACAAAAAAAAAAGAGGTACATAAATGAGGAAATAAATACGCTCATTCCCCCTTAACATTTTGATACAATATATTCTGACATACGGAGCCCTGTATGTTTATTTAAGAGTTAGTATTCAGAGTTGAAGGAGTGCCAAATTACCCAGGCGACGAAGCAGACTAGCGAGCGAACCAGCGAGTGGGAAACCAGCTCGTCCGCATACCAGCAAACAAGCCCTCACACCTGCGTGCGTCATAGGGGACCCTGCAAACTACTTCGATGACCCGACGCTATGACGATGATCAACGCCAGGAGACTCCATTGGACCACGCACCTGCTACGCAACTCGAGGAGCTGTGATTGGGGCGCGCACCATCCCTCGCCTCCTGATTTGTTCCTACACCATCATTGTTTAGTATATAAGACCCGAGAAGTGGTCATTCAAATCAGTCTCATTTGGAGTTGGGAAGGTGAACTTGCAGCTGGAGGAAGATGGGGTGAAGTATTATAATGGGATTGTGACTGTCAGTCAGATTATATAAGTGTGTGTTAAGTGTGTTCGGTGTAAACACTTACGTTATGTTGGTTAGTGAGATATGTGATTGGGAATTAACGTTAACGCTACTATTATGTACTTTACTATTTTAGTTGACTGACTTGTGGACTAAAGCAACTCTTTATGTAATTGGGTTATGATAAAAGTAATACTATTGTTCTATATTAAGACTTACGAGTTCTTTCATTTTCTTTTAATTAAGCTTACATTGCTTAAATATTAAAGTAAGAATATTTCTGTCTCTTACTCTTTTTGAAATGAATAGATTGTTTTCTTATATGTCCTTTTATTTATATTTAATGCAGTTATTATTCTTGGTTCTTGTCTTACGTTAATAGTATTATATTATTATTATCATCAGGATTAATATCAAAGTCACATAAAAAGTTAGATATATATATTTAATAATTAGTTAAATGTATTTCTTAACCACGTAACATTGAGGTTTGATTATGAGTACATTAAGTTACAGGATCGCTTCATAGATTCGATTCAGGTCTCACTCAAATAATATGAAAAGCAAAAATAATATTTTGAAGCTAAAAGAATTTTCTTCAGCTTAGGAAATCACTAGAAGTAACATTAAAACAGCCATGTTAGTCTAAGGCGATATTACTAATATGAGACAATAGTATCACCGTACTAAGCACCGTTAAGCAATGTAAGCTTAATTAAAAGAAAATGAAAGAACTCGTAAGTCTTAATATAGAACAATAGTATTACTTTTATCATAACCCAATTACTTAAAGAGTTGCTTTAGTCCACAAGTCAGTCAACTAAAATAGTAAAGTACATAATAGTAGCGTTAACATTAATTCCCAATCACATATCTCACTAACCAACATAACGTAAGTGTTTACACCGAACACACTTAACACACACTTATATAATCTGACTGACAGTCACAATCCCATTATAATACTTCACCCCGTCTTCCTCCAGCTGCAAGTTCACCTTCCCAACTCCAAATGAGACTGATTTGAATGCCCACTTCTCGGGTCTTATATACTAAACAATGATGGTGTAGGAACAAATCAGGAGGCGAGGGATGGTGCGCGCCCCAATCATAGCTCCTCGAGTTGCGTAGCAGGTAAGTGGTCCAATGGAGTCTCCTGGCGTTGATCATCGTCATAGCGTCGGGTCATCAAGTAGTTTGCAGGGTCCCCTATGACGCACGCAGGTGTGAGGGCTTGTTTGCTGGTATGCGGACGAGCTGGTTTCCCACTCGCTGGTTCGCTCGCTAGTCTGCTTCGTCGCCTGGGTAATTTGGCACTCCTTCAACTCTGAATACTAACTCTTAAATAAACATACAGGGCTCCGTATGTCAGAATATATTGTATCAAAATGTTAAGGGGGAATGAGCGTATTTATTTCCTCATTTATGTACCTCTTTTTTTTTTTTGTCCCTAGACCTCCCCAAGACTCTCTTTCAAGATATATGTATGTCCCGGCCCTCATAAATTAGAGCTGGCTATCGCTCGCCAGGAAACAAAAATTGACACCTAAATGAGACGAAATTCTTAATATTGACAAAGAAACGGGCGAAAGGTAATGAAGCCGCCAAACTAATGAGGCTAACCATGAGGGAGAAGTGGGGGGGGGGGGGGGGGGGAAAACTCAACCATTCCTTCCCATCTCCCTAGTTACCTCCCCCTCCCTTTCTACCCGTGGCAATTTCCCTCTTATTTCCTCCCTCACTTCCTACTCTCTCTCTCTCTCTCTCTCTCTCTCTCTCTCTCTCTCTCTCTCTCTCTCTCTCTCTCTCTCTCTTCTTCTTCTTCTTCTTCTTCTTCTTCTTCTTTTCTATCCTTTCCTTCAACTTTCCTTTTCTATCGGATTTCCCATCTCTCCTGGAGTTAAGTCCTGACCACCTCGTTTGGAATGAAAGGTCTGTGTGGCCAGTGTATTTATGTAAATCTATGTACAGTTTTATCTCTCCCCGTGCAATTTTGGTCTCCTTATCTGAACAAAGACATTGAGAAACTCGAGTCAGTACAGCGTAGAGCGACAAAGTTCATACCGTCACTGAGAAATAAATCATATCATGAAAGATTAAGTAAGGGTGTGAAAGATAAGAATGGGAGAATGCTAGCCGAGAAGCAAGAGAGAGTCGAAAGATGGAGGGAGTACTTCAGTGAGTTGCTAAATGAAAGGAATGAAGAGCCAGCAAACATAGCTGGATATGGTATGGGAGGGAGAAGAAGAGAAGTAGTGGAGGAGGAGGTGGGGATCAGGAGGTCAAAAGTGTGGGAAGCCATGAAAAGAGTGAAGTTGGGGAAAGCACCAGGAACAGATGGAGTGTGTGGGGAAATGTTGAGGTATGGTGGTGAGATAGTGATAGAATGGGTATGGAAAATGTGCAAACTAGCATGGGAGAAGGGGAGTGCACCCGATGACTGGAAGACTGGCATAATAGTCCCCCTATATAAGGGCAAAGGGGAAAGAGGAGTGTGTGGTAACCACCGAGGAATATGTCTTCTAAGCGTAGTAGGGAAGGTATACAGTAGGGTAGTGATTGAGAGAGTGAGAGTGAGAACGGAGAAATGGATAGGCGACGAGCAGGGAGGCTTTAGGAAGGGAAGAGGATGTGTAGATCAGATTTTTACCCTGAATTGTGTTGTGGAGAAGTATCTGGAGAAGAAACAAAAGGTGTATGTTGCCTTTATGGACTTGGAGAAGGCCTATGACAGAGTGGATAGAGAAGGTTTGTGGAAAGTACTTAGAATATACGGAGTAGAGGGCAAGTTGCTGAAAGCAGTGAAGAGCATGTATGAGGGTGCAAAGGCGGCAGTACGTGTGGAGAGTGAGCAGAGCGAGTTCTTTGACCTGAATGTTGGTTTGAAACAGGGGTGTGTGATGTCCCCGTGGTTGTTTACTGTATATATGGATGGAGTTATGAAAGAAATACTATCAAGAGCAGTGGATGTTGGTGTATCGCTGAAAAGGGAGGGAATTGAGTGGAAGCTACCTATACTGCTGTTTGCGGATGATACAGTTCTGATGAGTGATAATGAATGGGAGTTGCAGGGTCTGGTAAATGAGTTTGGAACAGTGTGCGAAAAACGGAATTTGAAGGTAAATACGGGGAAGAGCAAGGTTATTGTCTTCGAAAGGGGTGAAGTCACAGAGTGTGAGATGAAGCTGAACGGTCAGGCTATGGAGATCGTCAACTCTTTTAAGTATCTGGGCAGTGTGTTGAGTAAAGATGGGACTATGGATGAAGAGGTGCGGGAGAGGGTACAACAGGGGAAGAGGGTTGTAGGAACGCTAAAAGCAGTAACAAGAAATAGGGTGGTCAGTATGGAAGTGAAGAAGTCCTTGCATGACAGTGTGGTAATCCCGACACTGACTTACGGAAGCGAAGCATGGACGTTGGTTGAGAGACTCAGACCAAGAGTGAGAGCAGTGGAAATGAATTACTTAAGGAGTGTGTGCGGAATTACATGGAGGGATAGACAGACTAATGAGGAAGTAAGAAGGAGGTGTGGTGTGGAGGTAGATGTGCTGGAAAGTGTGAAAAGGAACAACTTGAGATGGTTCGGCCATATGGAACGTATGGAAAGCGAGAGAATGACTAAGAGGGTGTACGAGAGCGAGGTGGAGGGACAGAGGGGGAGAGGTAGACCGAATATGAGGTGGAAGGATGGAGTGAGGAACTACATGAATGAAGGCGGTGCTGGTTGGGGGGAGGGGCGTCGACTGACTGGGGACAGAGGTGCATCGGGGCGGTTCGTTCGTGGCCACCCCTTCGGGGATCACGGCGTCAGGCAATAGATAGATAGATAGAAAGATTAAAGAAAAGAAGATTGTAAGGTCAATTAATTGAATGTTTCAAGATATTAAAGGGCTTTGACAAAGTTGCTGTAGATTCACTGTTCCAATTCAATAATAGTTCATCAACTCGAGGAAATGTAATGAAGCTAAAAACCAGGAGGGCAAATCTCGATGTCACAAACCACTTTTTTTACCTACAGTGTGGTAAACGAGTGGGACAAACTGCCAGAGAAAGTAGAAAGTGTTATAATGTAAGACAATTAACACATTCAAAACGAGTATAAACGTACATTTTGAGAAGGTTGGAGTAATATGGTTTAAACACAAAGTTAATTATCAGTGGTATACAATATTTCTCAACTTCCTGCTTTATTATGAATTTCACAGTAGAAATTTTCCCATTCTGCTGGGGGCCTTGTTTCCCCAACTAGATTTCATACCGACCTAAGGTCGGAGGGAGTGGTGGGTGGGGAGAGAACTGTGTGTTTTGCTATCTTTACCTTCCACAAGCCCTCTTGTGTGGCTTCCACAAGCCACAAGCCCTCTTGGGAGGGCTTGTGGCTTTGGCTCCGCTGCATGTCTGCCTGCCGAGATCGGAACCTCTCCGGGTGGTCAGGGGCCGGGGGAGTGCTGGAGCGACCTTGGTAACCCTGGTCTCTGGTTCTTCTCCTGGGTGACCTGGATGTGTGAGAGTTTGTGTTTTTTATCTGTGTTTATTTTTTGTTTTATGATGTTTTTGTGTTTTCCCTGTTCTTGCTCTGTCTTGAGTCGGCTACCCCCAAAATGGGGATTGGGCCTGAGCATATAGATAGATAGACCTTCCACATTGTAGCAAATTCTATGTTAGCATTAAGTCTGGACTGCCTAGTAGGGACCGCAAGGTCTGTGCAGTCTGTGTACCTACGTAACTCTATGTGACTCACACACACACCCACCCACCCACACATATACACTCACCCACCCACCCAAGCACACCCTCCCACCCACACACACACCCACCCATACACACACCCACCCACCCATACACACACACACAAATATCCTGTTTCTCACCCCGTTTCCCGCTTCTCAATGTCAACTTCCGTGCTCATTTCCGGTTGGCTCTGTCCTTCAAATGTGGTAGAAAAATGAGAGACACAAACATAGAGATAGGGAGGAGGAGGAGGAGGAGGAAAGATGAAATTGGCGGTGGAATTAAAGGGTGAAGGAAACAGAGAGAGAGAGAGAGAGAGACAGTGTGTGTGAGGATAAGGGGGGATATAGTGTATACTTTTATCAATTGAACAAACTATCTCTAAACTACTTTTGTAATCCGGAACACGGCTAATCAACACAGTGTTAGTAGTAGTAGTAGTAGTAGTAGTAGGAATAGAGCAATATCTGTTGATTGTAAAATATAATGAATGTGCAGTATTAAATAGAAATCAAAGAAACAAAGTAGTATTAGTATTAGTAGTAGTAGTAGTAGTAAAATTATTAGTAGTAGTAGTCGTAGTGGTGTGGTGGTGGTGGTGTTGCTAGTAGTAATAGTAATAGTAGTAGTAATAGTAATAATAGTAGTAGTAGACGGTCTGCACCACAACCAGTGACGGTGGCAGAAGTGAACTACGAGGCAGCAGTGGCAGAGGGTCGCATAGGAAGGAGACTGGATTGAAGTTGCATGGTTACAATCTGAGGCTTGTAAAATAAAATGTATGAAGCATATTAAATAAAAATCAATGTAGTAGAAAAACAAAACAAAAACAAATAGTAGTATTAGTATTAGTAGTAGTAGAAGTAGTATATATTAGTAGTAGTAGAAGTAGTATATATTAGTAGTAGTAGAAGTAGTATATATTAGTAGTAGTAGAAGTAGTATATATTAGTAGTAGTAGAAGTAGTATATATTAGTAGTAGTAGAAGTAGTATATATTTATTTATTTGTGGGGGGGGGGGGGGGGGAGGGGGGAATGATACTCTAAAAACACTATATATAAACCAGAAGGACATGCATTTACCCCAAAATAAGAATTCCAATATATAAGCTACCCCCACACCACAGAACATGGACGAAGGGGGACACTCAGAAAGGAAAGCATGGCCACCTTTAGTCTGCTATCCTGGTACCTACACGGAGAAACTACACTGCAAAACGCCAAACGTATAAAAAGGGTAATACAATATATATATAGTTGGGTCTATTGATTTTGTGTATATGGGTTGGGTAAACTGCTAAAGATCAAAGGTATACAAAGGATAAATACAATCGTGCTGGGTAACGGGCAGGGCTGTAAAAAGTACCAAATAATTTTACTTAAGTTTAAGTAGAAGTGTCTCAAAAAGTAACTCCAGTAAAAGTAAAAGTAAAAGTATACACAAGCCTACGATATAATAGCCATTATCGAATGCTGGATATTAATCTAAGCATGTATTCATACCCAACTGCATTATGATAGTCTAATGATTACACGAATGGAAGGGATGGGGCACTTAACCACAATGGAAGGCCTCGCTAGGAATTACTCCTGAACCTGAATAAGTTCATATTATCACCAACCCACCAATTAACCCCTTCTGTACTGGCGACGTCCTTTTCACTTTTATTTACGCTACCATTGACGATTATATTCAGCTTAGGAAGGACGTCTACCAATTAGAATCTACAGACTATCTCAAATAATCCTTTTAGTTACCATATACTCTGTCTAAGCTCTATACAATCGTGTAAATGTAGCTGACAAAAATACCAAAGACGTCACCGGTACAGGAGGGGTTAACTTCCAAATAAACTATAGGGCGTTTTCTATCTCCTCCGTTCTCCTTCATCGCGTCATCTGCTCGCTCTTCCGTGTCCTTTCTCACGGATCATCACCTCCAGGTCTCCACTTCTTCTGCCTTGCCTTACCTCCTCCCCCTCCTCTTCCTCTTCTTTGTCTCCCCCTTTTTTTCTTATTCTTCTTCTTCTTCCTTTTCCTCTCTCACAGGCCAACACCTCCAGGTCTCCTCTTTTTCTGCCTTACCTCCTATTCTTCTTGATATTCTTCTTCTTCTTCTTCTCCCCTTCTTTTCTTCTCCTTTGGCATGACATCTGCTTCTCTCCTTTTTCCTCTTTCACGGATCTTCACCCATAGGACCAACTACTCTTCTTCTTCCTCCCATCCGCTTCCCCCATCTCTTCCTCTTTCTTTCCTACTCTTCCTCTTTCTTCCTCATACTCTTCCATTTTCCTCCTCTTCCTCTTTCTTCCTCCTACTCTTTATTTCTTCTTCTCTTCCTCCTCCTCTTCCTCTAACCTTCCTCCTCTTCCTCTTTCTTCCTACTTTTCCTCTAACATTCCTCCTCTTCCTCTTTCTTCCTACTCTTCCTCTAACCTTCCTCCTCTTCCTCTTTCTTCCTCCTACTCTTTATTTCTTCTTCTCTTCCTCCTCCTCATCCTCTAACCTTCCTACTCTTCCTCTTTCTTCCTGCTCTTCCTCTTTCTTCCTACTCTTCCTCTTTCTTCCTCCTACTCTTCCTCTAACCTTCCTCCTCTTCCTCCTACTCTTTCTTCTTCGTCGTCGTCAATTTTGTCACCTTCTCGCTCTTCGTCCCTTTCCTCTTTCACGGATCACTTTCTTCTTTCTATAACCGTCGCATCATCTGCTCACTCTTGCCTTTCCCCTTTCACAGACCAATACCCCCAGGACCACTTCTTCTTCTTCTTCTTCTTCTTCTTCTTCTTCATCCTCATCTTCTTCTTCTTCTTTTTCTTCTTTTTCTTCTTCTTCCGTCTCTTAGTGCCCTGCTTCCATTTTTGTCTTTTCCTCATCAGTCTTTCTTTCCTCGCAAATTTTCCATCCTCCATTTCGTCTTTCGTTATTTTCTGTTTTACCCATCACAGTTATAGTAAGGATACACTATTCATTTCCAGTACGCGTCTCTCTCTCTCTCATTCTTCCTTTTGTTCATATTTTTCTACCTATATCAGATATTTTTGTTTTTTATTCTCCCCCCCCCACTCTCTCTCTCTCTCTCTCTCTCTCTCTCTCTCTCTCTCTCTCTCTCTCCAGCTGGGCGGCCCCACAAAGTCTGGACTCCATGTCTCCTTTGCCTCACTGTTTTTATAGCTAGCCTAACATTGACCCTCGTACCAGTGAACCGCTCTCTATATCTCTCTCCCTATCTATCTATCTATCTATCTATATTTCTTTCTTTATTTCTCTCTCTCTCACGCTCACTCTCACTCACTCACTCACTCTCTCTCTCTCTCTCTCTCTCTCTCTCTCTCTCTCTCTCTCTCTCTCTCTCTCTCTCTCTCCACTCGAGCCCGACGCGCCAACCCACCAACAGCACTTAGCTCTCGCTGCTCGAAATCTGACCATAACTTGAGTACTCCATTACTCATCCCCTTATTTGTTTGCATGAGCTGTAGCTAAGCTCTAGCTTAACTGCCCTGTAGTTGCTTTGCATGTAATTTTGCTGTGTTTTTGACTGATAAACGTTTGTTTATCGAGACTGCTTTTGTTTACATTTGTACCGGTTAGTGACGACCGACGCTCTAAAGTAAACAAACTATTTGCTTGTTTCATATTATAAAGTTCTAGCACTTATTGTAGATATTTTAGCCCTCACTGTAGTTAAGTGCTTAGCAAACCACCCAGTAGTTATCTTGCATGACATTGTACTGTAGTTTTGACTGATAAACGTTTGTTTTTCAAAATTCTATTTGTCAGGTTAG